>JAWLRI010000295.1:297019-327225 GCA_034781795.1 Crypturellus tataupa
GGGGCAGGAGCTGCCGGAGAGCCGGGCGGGGCTGCGAGGGGCGGCCGGCCTGGGCTGCGGGCGCCGCGTTTGCAGGGAGGAGGGACACGAGGACCCAGCAGGGCCCCCGCGAGCGGCACCCAACGGCGCGCTGAGAGGCACGTGCCGCTGCGCGGGCCCTGCACCTCGGCGCCCCGCACCTCGGCGCCGGGTCCTGTCCGCGCTACTCGGGCCTTCGTGTCCTGTGGGTCCGGGACTGCCGGATCCACCGCTGGCTCCCGTGCTGCCAAAGCCCCGTCCCCCGTGATTGGGCAGCTGCTGGTCCTCAGCACCGCCGCTCCCGTTACATATCCTCAAAATAGACCCGAATAGGATGTCGGGGAACGAAGGGCCAAGTTAAGCAAGTATTATCTAACAAGGCTTGTCCTTCCTGTTTTTCATTGCACGCTCCTCATACTAAACACGACAAGAAAAATACTGTTTAAATACTCCTGGTTTCTGTAGTTAAGCCCCGCTTTCCTGCTGGCTCCCTGCAGGTCCCCCTGCGTCCCTGCCCGGAGCGGCTGTCCGCGGGGAGCGGGCGCGCAGGGCCCCAGCAGGCTCCTCCGAGCGCTGCTGGCCGCGTGGTGCCCGCGAGCGCAGCGAGCATCATCCCGCGAACTCACAGGCGGAAACTTCGGCTCAGAGCGAGCCCGGCAGCTCGAGGCAGGTGAACCTTTGTGGGGCGCAAGCAGCAGAAAGAAAAGCATCTGTGCTGATACATCCCTGGCTAGAAAAATGACATGCAGAGTTAAGCACAGGAAAAAATATTTACCTTTCCACTCTTCCGACCCTATGTGTTTCACAAAGGCCATTACTATTTACCTTCTCTGTAAGAGAAGCTTGCATTCTCTTCTCAAGAAAATATTTTTATGTTTGTAAAGGACAATCTAAAATTTTTTTAAACTTTTTCAATTACAGGGCAGAATGTCCCAGAGCAACCAAAACATAACAGACAGAGAGAGAGTGTTTAGGTCTTTATACAATTTCAGTGATGGGGAGGAAACGCAGTCTTTTGAGTCTTCCTGCAAAATAGACAAAAAGAACAAAAATTATCCCATATGGCGTTTTTACAAAAAGCCCAGTTTAAGCACAACATACCGCTGGGTTTGCATCAAAAATGAGTACACACGTATTTATAGCATGCAGTTGCTCTAACAGCATGCTTCATTTTCCCTTGACTAAATTGCATTTCTATTTAAAATGTTTGTGGTCCCCTTTGATAATCTGTCACTAAATAGGAAGAACTATTTTCCAAAACAAAGAGTAAGTCTAGTAATTAGTAGCAATGGTCTTATTTCCTATTTAGATTTGCTACATCTTGGAGATCAGTTTTCAGATCTCTCCTTTTTTACATCCAAAGGTTGAGGTCAGCAGCAGCACCTGGCTCTGTCTAAGCAAGCTATGTCTTTAAAAGCTCTTACCAAAGCCTGTACAAGTAGATCAGGGTAACTGCATAACAGCCTGCAGCCACGTAAAGCATTATGTATGCGGCTTTTGCTTTGATTCCTCAGGTGGACATTTGGAGTTGAGTCCACTTTCCTACTGCATGCATGCAAATCGTTGGAGCCAGTGGTGTTGCCTGGGTGTGAAGGAGCAGAGCTGGTTGCTGTACTCAGAGCTGAGGGTAAAATTTGATGCGGAGGTTTAGGTTTGTGCATTCTCACAGAACCCCCTGCCTGCCTGCCTGCCTGCTGCTTTTCTGAAGATTGCATTTTTGGGATGTTTGTCTTGGTTGCTGATTTCCATCACCAGTTTCATTCCTTCCATTACCTCTCATGACCTTCTGGGGGAGTGCCGCAGATTAGCTCCTGATATTTTCCTCCTGCTTTCTTTGCCTTTTTCTGCTAAAAGAAATTTTTCCTTCATTTCTTCCCAGTAAATAAAGATGCTGATTTTTTCTTTCTACTCTTCCTTCTATATATTGATGCCACAGAAAAGATTTTTTTTTTGCCTTTTCATTTTGGTAGAAATTACTTCTAGTATGTAAATAAACAATGAAAAATTAATTATATGAAGTTATGAACATAAGCAAAACCACTGGGGTAACAAGTGAAAGAGGTTAAAAGCTGTTAAAAGCTGTTGTTTTTTAAAATCCAGTAATTCAGATCTGAAATACCAAAAAAAATTCTCCTTACACATCTAGCCATTCTTAAAGTGGGTTAACAGGTTAAATATGATGTACTGCAATATTTCAATACCTTTCAGTACCTTAAATGTAGGGCAGAATAACGATTCCCACATCTAGATTCAAATGTCTTCACCGTGGAGGGGACCTTCAGTGGTGTCCTCTCTCTAACAGAGCAGTCACATTCGCGGTGTCAGAGGAAGCAGGCAGCTTCTCATGGCGTTACACACGCACACAGCATGAGCAGCCCCAGTTTGAATGCTGTCCCTGGGGTATAACTTTTCAAGCTTGCCTAGTTTTTTCTCATGGTCTAGGAAACAGAATCATTCATGCTCCGTTGTTTGCAGCACGTGATGTTGCATCTTTAGATATTAACATGGGAATTGAAAAGAGATTTTAAACAGGTCTCACCATTTAACTTTGAAGCTGAAGAAAATTATAACCGTGTCTCCTACACTTTGTCAGGTGACATTCCCATTTGCCTCAGAATTGGGTGACACTCCATTTATTTTTATGCCTAATACTCCAAGTCGGGTTTTATTCTTTCTTTTTTGTAAGGAATGAGAGTATTTGAGTGAAAGCACTGCCTTTAAATTATTTATACCTCTTCCCTTTTGTGGTAGGAGACACTTCTCCAACTATTATTCTAGAAGCTCCCCAATCTTTTAATCCTACTGCTCTGTTTTTGTTGGTAACACCCAAGGGTCTAAGTGAAGCTAATTTTGAGGTGGGCAGTATTTATTTATACTAAGCCAGAAGCTTCTGGGTATGTGAGACTATTTTACAAAAGCAAAGATGTGATTTTGAACATCTGTATTCAGTTCTTATACTATTTACTGTTTTTAAGACATCTGGAGATTGACAGTTTCCAGATAAACTAAGCAGCCCCCACTCTACCTGCTTTACTTAGAGATGGATGTGCACAACCCCTCTAAGACTCCTTCAGTTACCGGGCAGAAAATGTCCTGAAAATAGCCTCTGTGCAGCATCTGATGCTGATGACTTATTGCCAGCAGTAACTTTTTTGCAAGCAACATCTTGCTAAACTGCAATGTGCGACTGTAACAAGGATCCCATTTCTGTCATCCTGGCAATGTCACTGGCCAGTGGTCTCGTCTCCTCTCTTTTAAGCAGACAAGGAACAAGCGCAGGAAACAGCGGCAGAGTCTGGAGTCCTTGCTTCCTCCTGCCATAGTGCTGCTGTCCGCCTCCCTTGCTGCCGGCAGCAGCCATCATCATGCTCCTCTTCAGGTCAAAAACCAGTCAGGGCCCCGCAGAACCCCCAACGCCCAGGGGAAGCAGAATCCCACACTTACAGTCATGGAGGTTGAGGCTGATTCATTGGCATCAGTTTCTTCATGAGACAATTCATTTAATCACGGTACCACAAAGAGCCTTCATGGTCTTTATCAGATTGAAAAGTCTTTATCAGACAATCCTTGTGCATGGAGCTCTCTGATGATACAGCTGGGAAATTGTTTTCCTGATGCTGTGTCCAATATTTCAAGAGACTGCCAAAGTACTGATGTCTTGGGTTAGGCTGGACTCGGGCAGATTTGGACAAACAATGATGCTAGAACCAAATCTGAATTTAAAATACTTCTATTTTATCACAAATCAATAGGAAAAAAAAGCATGTTACTGATCTGTATTTCATGAAATTAGATTCGGCCCTCAGTTGTGCTTTAGTAGTTGCTTTGAAGCTGATGGAGTATAAGTGTATAAACAGACATAATGTTTGGCTTCTGCTTTCTCTAAATTATATCAGCATTTACTAAACACATTCATTCAAGATTACATTAAAAACAAACACTGAGCTTAGGTATAAATAAATAGAATGAATAAATATAAATATACATCAAACCCCTTATCCAAAATATTTGAGACACTACAGAAACTCGCTATAACACAAGCCAAAAGCCAGCAGCCACTGGGTCAAACACGCCCACATGCTTTAGCATAACGGCAAAATCTTAAATTCTTTGGTTCTTTTCATCTAAGGACTACATCACAGACACTCATGTAAGAAAACAAACAAGTATTAATAATTTGTACTAAGTACATAACTTGCCAGAGCTGCAAGTCACTCATTACCAGTTATGGAATTAATTTATTCCATACTTGTCCTTTCTGTGCTCACACTATCTTTTTTCCTCCAGAGCAGCTTTATCCAAGTATCGAAGTAGCTTCACTGAAGGTTGCTCATCTTTCACTGCAGGTTGTTGGTCCCATTTTGTATCCACAAAGTGATTCTAGAAGTAGGTTAAATCTCTGAAATTGAAGAAATCTTAATGTCTTTCCTCTGAGAGTACCTAACTAGGGACTAAATCTTATATGAATGTAGGGAAATATAGAAGGATCAAACTGTTCATGAATTCTTGTATCAACTTTAGTTACCTTTCCTAATTCAACATTTTTACAAACTTTTCATTTCCATGTGGTTCTGATTGTGTTGTAAACTAATACTGTCAATAAAATCTGTATTTTGTAACAGGTGCTGTTTAGCAAAATTCATGGAAAGGATCTCATGGGCCTTTCTGCATAGATAAAACCTTATCTATGCAGATTATTCTGTGAGGAAACAGGCTTATGATATGACAAAATAGCTTTAAATATGATCAAAACATTTAATATGAACACTGATTTCATCATGTCCAGGATTTGGCTTGTAGAATTAAATAGCCTTTACCTACAGCTTGTAAATCATGGGTCACTTACCGCCACCACCTGTGACCTCTCGAACGTTTCCATCGGCACTACCTCCATACAATCCTAATCATCCACTGCGCTGATTACGTGACTAATGTGGCTGTCCTTGAACAGGCAGGGGTCGCCAGTATTGAGGCCATGCTGCTGAGCACGCAGCTGTGCTGGGCAAGGCACGTCTCCAGAACGGAAGATCGCCACCTCCCTAAGATTGCTCTATGGTGAACTTGCCACCGGCAGCTGCAAGAGAGGAGCCCCGAAGAGGAGATACAAGGACTCCCTGAAACAATACCTCAGCTCTGGCGATACTGCCTACCATCAACGGTCCACTCCGGCCTCAAATCGGGAGACATGGAGACGCACCATCTATAACGCTGCCACTTCCTTTGGCAACACACACAGAATCAGTCTCGAAGAAAAAAGACAATGTCTCGCCAATACTGCTTAAAGAGACCTTTCACTGTACCTTTTGCAACCAGACTTGCCTTTCTCACATCGGTCTTCTGAGCCATCAGCACGCTTGCAGTAAATGGGGGTAAAGCCCTTCCCATATCTTCATTAGCAAAGCCTAGCCATGATGACCTACAGCTTGTTCTTCTATCAGAACTATTTTCAGACAATACTAAAAAATCCTCTTTCTGCGAAATGTTGTTATATTTAATATCCAAAGACAGACAGGGAAAACATACAAATATCCAGGAAATCCCATGATGAATTACTGTATTTTTGTAATTATTAAAGTACACTTGAAAATTCTTATATTGCATCTGTAGAGTATTTTCTTAAATGTCTTCACTTAATACCTTAGGAATCCATCTTTCACACCTTTCCCCCACATCATTCACTAGACAGGCACATGTGAAGTCCAACTGTTACAGCTTCCTTTTTCTTTATCTTCCTCACTATTAAGGAAATTGTGGTTATTAAGGAAGTTCCTTAGCCTGTGATGGATTCCTACAATTTCTTCACTGAAACCGTTAAAAAACTGTGCCTTGGTTTTGGTGTAGAAACCCCTTCCAGGAGACAAGTGCCAGTCTGTCTTGCCCAGTTACCTCCAGCTGAAGATATTAATGACACCTGAGTAATAACAGTATAAGGATATAATTTTTGTGCCCTTTCAAGAATAGAGAAGTGAGAATGAATAATATTGCAAAGACTGGAGAAAGAGATAGTTCCTCATTTATCTGAGGAATTTGACATTCACCATGTAAAAGAAAAAAGTCACCGGGAGTACAGTGGGCAGTGGAATCTAGCTGTGCTTGTTATGTTTTACAGTATTCTGATGGTAATAAACTTCATCAAAATGTAGGTTATCTTAAGATTTTGCATTTATGTTTCTCTTATTTTTAGTTATTTCAGCTCTCAAAAGAAGTGTATTATACTGAAGCATACTATTAGAAAACTTTTTGTATAAGTACAGGCAAATTGCCTATTTAATTGCCTGTACCTATATTACTTGCCTTATTGCAGGCAAAATCATTTTGTCTAAGTAATTTAAAATATATTTCAATCATATGATAAAAAGTATTTACCAAGTAAAGTCTTTTTGAACTGGAGAACCTCCTAATGGCCCTGCTAGCAACCTAGAAGAATAAGCTGGCACACAGCAAGTGGGTGTAAAACTGTTGCCAAAGAAAGAGAAAAAAGAACAGCCTTTTTGTGGTTCATGATTATTTTTAACTTTAATTTCCTTTGTAATTATTTCCTTCCTGGATTCCTAAATCTGCAGTAGCCTGTTATATAAATCTCATCTATCCCATGTTTACAAATAATTGTGGCTTTGATTCTGTGTTCTTAGCACTTTGGAAATTCCCACAGACTCAAAGTTTGGGTGTATAAAATGTACACCAGTTACCACCCCATGTATAATATTGAGTCTATACAAACGCTTTCTGTAATGATAAATATCCACCTACATTTTTTTTTAATCTCCTCTGGTGTTTTTGTTAGAGAAGCTACATTTCAACCACTGTGTAGGGTAATATTGAAACTCTGTGGAGGTTTATTCCTTTCTTTACTTGTTCACTTTCTGTTACAAAGGAAAAAAAGAGTGGGGAGATCCAACAGTGAGATCTCCATGTACAAATACAGAACAGATTTTAAGGGGTGATATAACTGGGCGAAGGAGGAGATAATCAAGCTTATGTGCAGTTTTAGGGGAAATGATTTATAAGTGAAAGAAGAGAGAAATGGGAAAAATAAAACATACATTGGAAGGAGAAGAAAGATATCTGTGCAAAAGCAAGAAGAATGGTGTCTGCTTAAAGGTAATGCTCACAACATGCACTGCCAGGCTGAAAGGTCTCTAAGCTGTGCTCATGGAGAAGTACTTAATAAAAGAGAGAGAAGACAGGAGATAGGTGGCTATATAACAAATTAGCGTGCAGTGCAACTTACTGTGTTCAGTACCTGAAATTCTTGTGCCTATGTTACCAAGGGCTTTGGGGTTGCTTTTGACACATCATGCCTCCATACTGTCCTCTCTTTCTAGTCCTCTGGGGATAGCTACACGTGCAGTACTACGACACCATGCAGGTGGCCGTGCCCAGCTATAGCAGTGCCTGCTGTCAGCAGCGGGTGAAGAGACTGCAGTATAGGCATTTTCCACGTCTTCCCAGAAACCCATAATAAAAGGGAAAAATATAGAGGGTGAAGCTGGTGAAGCTGTAAAAATAGTGTCTAAAATTCATTATAGATAGCTCCACGAGGTTATAGCATTGCTATTGCAAAATGCTGCAATTCCTGAGAAGGCTTAGCAGGCATGCCTGTCTGCCCCTTGGAAAACAAACAATTCACTCAAGGTGGCAGAGCTTCGCAGCTTCAAGGCTCAAAACATTTAAGAAAGAGCAAAGTGACTCTAAAAATGTTACAGAAGTTACAAGCAGCACTAGAAAACAACACCTTCAAGACTGCTGTGCTAGATGAATTAATCAACAAGGAGTTAGGAACAGGCACAGAGCTCTCTGATGTATGGAGAGCACCAGAGCTCCTAACTTCAGGCATCATCGTGACAGGACAGTAAAGAGGGCAGAGCAGCAGGCTTGAAGCCTGACCCTCCTTGCAGAGAAGCCACCAAATGTTTTGCCCATGACATCAGTGGAGGCAGGATGAGTACTCATAATATTGTGCTAGAGATCCAAATGAAACACTTTTGCCATATACACAATATGATCACAGTAGATCCCACTTTGCCTGTGCAGCACACATACAAATAAATACATTACTATTTATTGATAACAATAAGATGAAAAATGGTTAGCAGTAATTTGAGTCACTGCTAATACACAGCTCCAGGCCTTACAAACATTTAATTTTGAGAATTTAAACTCATAAATACTTAACAATTTATATTTACAAGACATTCAGGGATTTATAAATAACCAATTTATAAAATTTTTTGTTTGATAAAATATGTAGCTTCCCTGCTTGCAACCTGTCTATGCTATAGTGCTGTTTGCCCTTATGCAAGAATGGGTTGTTTTGTGTCTTTCAAAAAAAAAAAAAAAAAAAGGCTTTCTTCATTTTCTCTTTCTCACGTGTAGCTGGAAAGTGATAGCTCAACATTTTCTGTTTGCACACTGTGTCCTCTCTGGCTACCTGAAGGTCCTAAGCTATCCTTGAAAACATTTATCACCAGCAAGTATCCTTGAAAGAGGAGTGGAAGTTATTTAAATTGATGGTTTCAAAAGAGAAAACTGATAACCAGTTCTGTGCGGTTTAAAAGCTTTCATCTCAAGTGCTGTACACTTCTTGTGACACTGGTACAAACAGTTTTACCTCTGTTGTGACAGCAGATTTCAGCTCAGGGTGAAGAGGAATCTCACTGAACACAGGCTACTTTCCTAGCATTGGAAGGACATAAAACAAAGCAATATTGAAAACTAACTGAATGTATTTGAGAGAGCAAAAGAGCACAGTTTATCTGCTTTAAGTGAGCTCTGTTCAGCAGTTCAAACATTTCCAGGTATCTGGGCAAAGCAGAGAAGAAGCAAAGCATGGATGCCAACTCTGTACTGAGAGTGAAGTATTGCCAATCTCTCAGCAAAGGAGCTGCAAAATTTCCCTTTTAGCTTGTGGTTAGTCTAGTCCCCAGGGTTCTTTGCGTGCACAGGAAAGAAGTTGCCTGTAGACTTATTCCTTTCCCTTTTTACCATGATGCAAAGAAAGCTTTCTTTAAGCGTGGAAAGACTTGGCAACACTTGGGAAATCAGTTCTAAGTGCATTTTCAGGAAATGTTTACACTTTTTCTCAAAGCAGCATCAGAGCGTTTTATAAACTCCGTACAACATTGATCTGCCTGGTTTGTAAAAGTGAAAGAGATGAGAGTTATTTTCTTTCACCTGTGTTTTGGTTTTCTTCCTCTTTCTTAAGTGTTCTTCAGAAACATTTGTGAATCCTCTTAAAGAAGCCTATGTTGCAGTGCACAAAAGTAAATCATATTATTCTTTCCACATTCTTTGCACTTTTAACAACACAGCATTTCATTTCCTCTTTTGTTATTAACCCTAGCATCATTAGAGCCATCTGAAGGTTGTTACCACGTCTCCATACAAAACTCCCTTGAGTTTCACATGGTGCTGCTAGGTTTTGGCTGTTAAAAGTTATCAGTCCCAATTCAAACTGAAACAAATGAAATAATATTTTTTTTTAATTTCAAAGGACAAAGGATTATGTCTGCATGAAAAGACTATAGAGAAGATGTATGGTTTGCATTGGTAGAGAATTATAAACTTAAGTCCTCTGCAAAATCTGCTTACCTTTATTAGCAGTCTTAACCAAAATTCTATTGCTATCTTTAATCCAAAAGTATTAATGTGACAAACATTAACATATTTTCTCTATTATCTCCAGGAGGTAGCTAAAGAAGTGCAATCTTTTACTAATACTTTCTGAGGTCAACAAATCTAGGCTCTTCAGACAATGCCAGAACATATCAGATTTGTCATCAGTCAAAAAAAAAAGATAGAAAATGGATCAGAAGTCTACAGGTACATTTTCTAAACATTAATTTTTTAGCACATTTCTAAGGCAAATTTCCCTTAGAAATGCTCAGAGGATAAGATATGACATGAAGTTTCAGGGAATCCTAGAAAAAATATAGATTTTTGCTTTGAAGCATTTTTACAGAATTACAAGACAGAGAAAGAGAGAAATTGAAAATCAAATTTATTTCACAATCATTTCAGTATTCAGTAACTGCAGTAGAAACAGCTCTTCTCTTACCAGATTTTAAAAATACTACTTAAATTTTTTAAATTCTAGGCCCCCACTAAACTGACAGTATTCTTTTGGGTTTGGCCATAGTGGTCATTACTTTTGCAGCCTTAGCAAAAGGAAAAGTTCATACTCCAGCACTAGCGTTTCTGCTAAGCAGCAGGTCTGCTCTCCTTTTCCTTCTGCATCGGATACACTACTGTGGCATTTCAGTCCAGAGAGGGCATTTGTGGCCATGCAGAATTAGCTGTCACTGGTGGGAGCAGCCCTGTCAAACCTCTAGATCGAATGATGTAACCAGCAAGGATTTATCTTTGTCGCTGTCACCCACGGACACGTCCTCTGCAGGCAAACAGTCCAGCAGTGGTGCAGCCAACTGCTGAGCACGGTGCATCATTCAGGCACCAAGACAGCTTTTGACTAGCCAAGCCCTTTGAGCTGCCACTGTTTTTAATCAGCTCTTTTAATTCTTTGTATTGATTCCAGACCTAGTCAAAAGCCTACTAAAATCAATGAAGGTAGCTCTGATGATGGTGACAGCAGCAATGGATTTGGTTTAACTATCTGAAATCACCTAACTCTCTTGAGTGATTTTTTTAATACTTGTTCACTCTTTTCTGCATGATTTGTATTTGATCCTGCTTGGGCAGGACTAGATGATCTTTGAAGGCTCCTTCCAATCTCAATTATTCTGTTTAACTCTCCCCTTGCTCCCTGCTGCCACGTATCTCCACAGCCCCTCTCCAGAGCCTACAGCAACTGTAATTACATATAAGATTTATAGCTCTATGCAAGCTATTTAGGAATAGCTTCTCTTACTTACTATAGTTATAGTTTTACCTCCTATGGATTTTTATTAGCTTTTTTCTTTAGTTCAGTGCAGTCCACAGCTGTATATAGCTGGAGTTTTCCTTCTTTCCTTCTCATCTGACCTTTTCTTTCTGGTTGCATTTTGTGAGCTTTTTTTTTTTTTTTTTTTTTTTTTCCTCTATTCTGAGAAAGAGAAAAGCACAGAGAAAAGACAGAAAAGATTTCTGTCTTTATATCCCAGAACTTACAAACTCACTGTAATTTTTTAAATTGAACTCTTAGTTACTGCAAGTTCAACACAAATAAAAACAACAGAAACAAAAGAAGAAAAATGTTTTTCCACCTTTATAAATTTCTCATAAGTTAATTACCAGTTTAAATTTAAATTTAGAAGGAAGGAGAGCAAATATTCCATTGTTCTTATTGAACCACAAATGCTGAATTTTATTATGATACAAAAGGAAAGAATTTGTCATCGTTAACTGTAATGTTTTTGGGAAGGAGGTTAGATAGGAGACTTAGCATCATTAGAGGTTTTTATCTAAAGATTTCCTGCCTCAAGTAATTGTTCTGAAGAATAGCAGTAATCATGGAGAGATTATGGCATTTGTTTTCTTTAATAAGGTTCTGTGGTAAGTGTTGTTTAATAGACTCATTTGAAGAATTTTAACAAGAGCTCTGCTTTGAGGTGTGGGTTTTTCTTTTGGTTTTTGTTTTTTTTTTTGGTTGGTGGTTGGTTGGTTCCCTTGTTTTGGTGGAACTTCATGGATTTTTATTTATTTACTTTTTTATTTTGCAGTTATTTTGCATCCAAGTAACTAGTTACTTTGTGAGCAAGTAACATGTTTTATGGTCACTGCATTGCTACTAACTAGGTCCTTCAAAATCACATAAGGTTACTGCTCTTGTAATTCCTTCTCATATTTACCGGTACCAATGTCAGAAAACTAATACAAATACAGCAAACATACTTACAGATATGCTTTATTTTCTTATATCATTCATCTTCCAGCCATAAGTGGCTAGTCAGTTGACAAGGATATCTGTACCCTGCTACACCGTGTTGTCTATACACAGTGTACTCAGTCACTGTCACTATTAATTGTATAGTTATTTTAAAAGATTTTTGCAGTACTGTATCTGTTGGGGACCATTATCTTTCAGTCTGTAGGAAGAAGCATTAAAATAAGAGACTATCCATCTGCCTTTTTTACAATAAAACATGAAAATGTAACTTATTTTAGGTAAATTTGGGTAAATTCTAACTTATTTTAAGAACTCGTGTGCGTAAACCTGTGCAACAGTCAGGACTAAAAGCAACCCCTGCACTGAGACCATCTGATTGGTGTTTCTTCAGAAAAGAAAAATTTCAGAAAGAACCTTGCTGCTATTTTCACAAGTGGAATATGCAGAAAATGCTGTTGTTTGGTATAAAAAAATATGATATCCTCTTCTCTGTATCCTAGTCACCTCCCCATCCTTTGGCTAAAAACTAAAATTTGGCTGCAAAATAGTCATGGTGTTGTAGTGGGCCTTATGCTTTCCGTAGAAAAAAAAAAAAACACAAACTAAATTTGTGTTTTAAGCTTTCACAGGGGTTTTTCACAATTTGAATGTGGGACTGGCTGTACTGTGCTACCTAAAATGTCAGAAGGACTATGCTTGCTGGGAGGCTACGGATCATCACAACACAGTGCCTGAAAAATCTTCGCCTACTCCCGAACTTTCTGGTGGCAGATGTCAATGCCCTGTCAACCCCACACCTCTCTCCCTCCAAACTTTGTAACAGCTAAGACAGAGGTCCAATAAATCACCCCAAAATGCAGCCCAGGTTCTTCCCAAGCTCACAGTGTAAAAATCAGCATTAGGCTGTCTCATAAAACCCTGGATCACACTGTGCCTACAGCGAGAGCATAAAGAAGCCAAGCTGGGACCTTTACCTTCTCATTTGAAGTGCCTCACTGCCTAAAGTGCCTTCACTTGTTCTTCATAGAGTCTGTGTTCATCGGGTACATAGCCATGCTCTGCGCAACTCTTTCTAGACTCCCATTGCTGGAAATATTAAAATAGAATAACAGAGACTGCTTCCTTGAAGCATTTGGAATGCGCATATATAGCTTTTATAGCAAGCTATAAAGAGATTTCAGTAGGTATTCTTCCTATCAACAAATCTGACAAATGGTATTTTTTTATATTTTTTATCTGGCTGTACAAAATTATATTTTAAAATGCAATTTTAAAGAGTTTTCCCAGAGAGATTTCTCCTGAAAACCTGTAATAAGCCATTGCTTCGAAGGAACTTAATGAGAACTCTCTATCTGTTCCTGTATAGCAGGTATGGTCTCTTAGAAATTAATCTTAAGCATATTTCCCTGGATGGACCTGCATTCTAGCAGCCATTCCTGGTGCAAATAGGGAAAATCTATTCTGTCACCACTGAATCAGCTAATTTCAGAATTTGGGATGATCAGCCCTGGAGAAGACACAAACTCCAGAAAGCACACATTTCTGATGCTCATAAAAAGTTGTCTGACCTAAAATTGCTCTCCAGCAAGCTCTCTGATCAAAAGAAAAGAGCATTCAACCAATTTCTTTCTGTACTGACAGAGGCTTATTTTGCTGAAGAGACAGTCCATCACAAGTCAGATTAAGTAACGCAAGAATTTCACAATCATAATCTCTATCTCCTGCTGTTTCCTTGGCCCTTATGTGATTAACACTCAGCAATGTTCTCTGATACCTTAGGGAGTTTCTTCTGCTACGAAATCAGAGAACCTGTCAGAATCCTTCACTCTTCCCTTTCTGATATGGCTTTTAGTACATTCTCTTGTTTTCAGTATGGTTAACTTTTGGTCAATAAATAAAATCTCCTTTATTTACTTTAAGAGGAGGACCTGATCCTCTAGTTCGCAGAGCTATCTAAGCCTAGTCTTTACTGACCTTATTCTAATATTACTTCTTCTGAATAACATCACTTCTAATATTACTTCTTCTTACCTACATCTTCTAGCAGAGTTTAGAAATATTAAAAGTGAGGGGAGATAATCTGCCATTTGCTGTCTCATTAAAACCTTTAAACCTAGTCTGCGCTCCTAGTGAGTAGCACTGGGATTGCTGATAGAGAATCTGTAATAATTTGAAATGTTTCCACCTTCTTCAAAGTTTTCATTGCATTTTCCATAGCCTCACAACGTGGAAAACTTGGTAAACTTGGTGGCAGGGTACAAAAATAACAAGATGATTTTTAGAACTTAGGAAAATCATCTGTTTTCCAGTATACTTCTCACATGAAATAATAAAATAAAATCTTGCTAAATGTAAAAAAAGGTATCTTCTGTCTAAAATTAGTGTGATATAGTCCAGCACAAACAACTTTCTTTTCCTAGAAAATTACACATATCTTAGAGCATTAAGCATGACATCCTTAACCATTTTGCTGTGGTTTCTACAAGAAATAGCACAGGGGTTTGACATTGGAATACATGGAAATTGATACCTTTAGGATACCCCTGGTCGCACTGAGTGGAAAAGAGCATTGGTATCAAAGTCTGGAGGGAAAATTTAACCTAGAGCATACAGATGCCTACTGGTGTGGTAATGGAATCAAATGCAATGAACATCTATGCCACAGCGTTCATTCCAGCTTCCAAGTCCCTGTGTAGAACCTGCACCATCCCACTATGGAGAACATGTAAGAGACTTCAAAAGACTACAGAAAGAAACTACACAGCAAGAAGAATAGGAGAAGCTATATGTCATAGTTCCTTAATTCTGAAGGACTGTTTGGTGCAATTTGCCTGCTCTTTTGTTCGAAAAGCTCCTTAGAAAAGAGATAGACAGTATTTGTTCTGTGCCTGCTTCTTTCAGAATAATGAGTGACCCTTTCTCTAATCTGATTAGTGCTTGTTCCCGTCAAAATTAAAACAAAACACAATTTAAAAAAAAAACAGGAAAATAATATTCTACATAGTTGAATACCTCAGATAACACGCTGCATGTCCATCTGTTTATGGACAATTACTCTTGACTCTGGCATCCAGAGGCAGGTGGAAGACAGTAATAGTAGTTCTGAGCAAGAGTATTCTTAGGATAAAACCCACTGCTTGTCAAGTTCCTTGGGATTATGTTTATAGCAGTCCAGGTACTTCAGGTCCCTGCTTTCTGACGCAAGACCACCTGGGGGAAATACAATACTCTATTTGAGGTGTTTTGTTAACAGTATCCAAGCACGCACGTAGGCTATAGCCCTCCTCCTACAAAGTAAAAATGCACACCTGATTAATAAAAGGTCTAGAACTTGGGGAATTATTCTGCCTGTGACTTAAGCCTGAGGAGGATCATTATCATAAGTTAGCAGAGGCTCTATAAATAATTAGAGAATTAGTTTAGAGAATGGAAATTCAGTGTGTTCTGTAAGTGTGGTTAGAGGCAAATATTATCTAAAAGCAACTTACTGCTTTTCTTCACAGCAGTAAGGAAATAAGCATTTCTTACTATCAGGATGACTGGCACTATTTCAGAGCATCCTTATGACCTGTGGCAGAGCAGGGAGAATGCATGAAGCAATTCCCCAGCAAGCACTTTTTCTCAGAAATTCAAAGCAGTGGATGCATTAATCCTGAAAAGCCTGACTAATGGCTCTCAGAATGGGTTCAGCGCACCTATTCCTGGGCAGGTGGAGCAGGAGCAGCAGTGCTGCAACCACCTCCTCACTGCCGCGAGCTGCACACATCTTCGCCAGTCCACTGGAAGCTGCACTGGGAAACCCAGCTCTGCAGCAACTCACTTTGCTGTGCTGAAGGTGCCAACAGAACTGCCAAGTAGCCTGAGATGAAGATCTTTGAAAAGCAAACTAAGATCTAAACCAACTACCACGTAGTTTTGCATGAATTCTTAAGCCATTATGGCCTTCAGCCACACTGGAGGGGGTGACAGCTGAAATACACTAACATCTCTCCATCTTTCTGTGTATCTAAATGATCAGTCAGCCACCTCTTCTGCTACAGATTTTGAAGTAACGTGTTTATATTAAAAATTTCTTTATAGTTGCTTCTTTGTGCATATTTTATCTGGCCAAATATTTTGTATGTCCTTCAGCCCACTGATTAGCTTCCTAGCTTTATCAGATGGTAAAGTTAGGCTGTTAATCTGAGTTTGTGCTTTCAACCCCATGCCATGGATCCTTACATCTGTTTCAGGTTTGTCAGTGAACCCTGAAGCTGTTAGAACTGTGGTTCAAAAGTAATGCTGGAATACACTTGACCTTGAATTCCTATTAAATCTGTGATTATTTATTTATTATTGATAACTAAAGAAAATTTCTTAAGAATGCTTATGACTCTTCTATTTATATTAACTCCCTAGAGAGAGCGAAGTAGTGTGATACTTCCCATCCTTACAACATGAGTTGCAGGCAGGAGGTAACCAAAAGTGTATGGAAAAGAGACTTGAGAATACTCTTTTTTTTTCTCCATACTTGGATTACAAAAATGAAAAAGCAATTGTTGAAAACTGATACTCAAAATAGTTTCAAAGCTCAATCTTCTATATATCCCTCCTGTATGTGAGCTTATTTACTATTATAATTAACAACTTAAGTGATAGCATAGGGAGTGCATCATATGAGAGCCTTTCCAAAGAAAAGAAATAAAACTAGCTCTAGGAAGTTATTAACAGGGATGCAGTACACAAGTGAGACATTCTGCTTTACTTGTAACTTGATATGGCCCAATTCAGAACACGATATCTCATATAGGAATACCAGTCTCAGTCTCAAGAAAGATTAAGAAAAATTGGAGAGGTTAACATGTGATGAAAGGTTTAGAAAAAAATAGATGATTTCTGCATGCAAAAGAAAAGGGAAGAAGGATGACATTGAAAGTGTTTTAAAAACATGGTGATCCACTACTCTCCATGCCATCTAGAATGGAATAAGAAGTAACCAGCTTTCATTTTGGCAAGGTAAAAATTCTAGTTTAAATTTTAGCAACAACTTTCTAGCTACTTTTTAGCATTAAAAGAGATTACTTAAAGAATCTATGGAATCTGCATCACTGGATGTGTCTAAGAACACACTATCCAAACATCTGCCAGGGTTTCTGTATCTAACCTCAGAGAATGGAATTGATCAATGGGGTGTCATCTAGTCCTACATTTCTAGGGTTCCTCTGATATCTTATACCAATAAAGATCTTAAATTTAAGTGCAGCATCTTCTAGCAATTCTTCTAGCTATCCACAGATATAATCAGTATATGGTATTATTACCTGGTACTTGTCTATTAAGAGAGAAAAGACATTTTAAAAATGCCCAGCACTAAGTGAATTGTATGTATTGTACAATTGTACAGAAAGACCAGTTGTATTTAATGTTGTTACCATCATTAAAAAAAAAAAAAAAGGCATTCCCACAAGTGTTCTCTGGAAGAGAGCATGGCTGTTAATAAAGCAGAGATGGCCAATCCAAATTCAGGGCAAAAGGAGCTGGGCAGTGACCCAAATATATTTTCCTGAGCTATGAGTTAGTGAATGAGAAATGAACGTTTTGGCTGAGATGAGCTCCCACACAAAATGTTTCTTTTGCATTATTTTAAATGTATGTCCTGATTTTAAATGTATGTCAAAGTTTTTTATTATTATTCTTGACAATTAATTAATTTATCTTTTCATGCACAGATAAGGTTGTGTACCAATTCTTTACTTGGAAGCTCATAAAACTAATGTTTTTTTTGTTCATAAAAAGGAAAGAACAAGACATAAAGCCCTCGAGACCCCACATTCCCCACCTGCATACAGAACTAAACAGAAAAGGTCATGCTTCTCATACATTTCTGCAACCTGAAAGCTGTAGTAAACCTTAGATTCAACTACCTTGTGGGAGATGAGAGGAATTTGCAGACATATACAGTATCAAGGGGCACAGTTCTGTTTACCTAGATGCTTGAAGGAAACACTCTGAGAAAGCAGCAGGCGGCAGGCCAGGCAATTTGGGAAGCAACCTCTTCATGCAACTGCTTGGCTCATTACTCACCATCTTCATTATTCACATTTCCATTGCTGGGGTTTTTGGAAGTGACTGACTGTGCTCTGGACAGCATGACTTTGAAAGGCCTCTCCCAAAACCTTGCCTCACCTATGCAATTGTTACTCACAGCAGCTTACTGCTTTTTGGTGTCTTCTCTCACCATACCCCCTTTTAGTCCCTGAACTGAATCTTGTCTAACACATTGGGCGGTCTCACAACCAAGCAAAGCTGTGTTTTGCTATTCCTATAGGCACAGATTGCAATTTTTATTTATCTTATTTTACTAGGCAAGCACTGAGAACAGATATACTTTCTTAATAAAAATGGTATTTTGAAGCTAAAATCACTGGAATGACCCTGCATGCTGCAATGCTCAAATGAAAGATTTGTATAACTTTAAAGTATTATTCCTCATGTTTAAGACTGCAAGTAAAATAATTAATACAGAAGGAAACTACCTTGTGAACTTCTGTATTTCTCTCTTTTAGGGTGAGTAAATGAATAGTTAGTGTTAGAAAAGGCAATCAGAACACAGAACAGAAAACCTTCTCTGCCTTTCACATAAATCAGTACAAGATCATTTTTGAGCCTTGTGAACTTAGTAAAAAGAAAGCTTGCAAAAAAATTTCTCTTACTATTTGTTTTTTACATTCAGACACTGAAAGCTGTTTCCCCAGCTGTTTCCCTCCACTGTTTCCATCAGTGGATGGCTTTAGGCTTAGAAGTACTTTGAAAGATCAATTGTTTAATCACTGGCTTTCAGAAGAATAAAATTTTATTTTCAAAATAGTGAAATGTAAAGTGATTTTTTCAAACAGCAGCTGATAAATAAAGAAGAGATAAATTATCTATTTTATCTGTGGACTGTGAAACTGTTTGTTTCAGTGCTCATTCAACACAGAATATGTAACAAGCTACAGCCAGGGAGCAAACTGAGCAGAATGATGGTTTCAGGGCAACTTTTTCATGACCATCTAAACCGCATCCAGTTAAATTATCTCTACATTTCTGGATATGATGGAATGGTAGTCTAATCTGAAGTTTTATTATCTGAATCTCAAGAAATGACAAAAATGTTTTTGAATCTTTCAGTATTAACAAAATACCTTGGCACATCCCATTGAGGGCTTGCCATAATGCGGTCCAGCTTTCATTTATCTAAAGTTGGAAGATATCCTTCTCAAATTTGAAGGTTGAACCAGATGCCATTAGTGTTTTCCTGACTTATGTTCCTTAATTCCTTCTCCCAAGTAAGTGTCCAAGTCTGATAAGAGTCAGAATGTTACACTATGTCTTCTCTGGTCTCTAAAAAGCAGCCTGTGGTTTAGAGATCACTAAAATTTGTGCACAAGTAAATTTTAAATTTATACACATAGTATACATGCATGTATGTATATACACATGTAAAAGGAGAAAGAGAAATTTACAGGTTTTTTAAGGGCTTCCACTTCCTAACTAGAATGCACAGCCTGGTTTTAGGGACCAAATATATGTGGCTAAACTGGAAGGTTCTTCTTGTTAGATGCCCTAACTTGGGTGCTTAGAATGACTGTACAGAGGAGCACCTCTTTTTCTCTATGGAAAAATAAAGTTTTGTAACATGTGCCTTGGAAAAAAAATAATGTGAGGCACATGAGCTATACGGTGCAGTGGTTATGCAGGGAGGTGCTGTGGGCTGCTCACTAGACCGCAGTTCAGCAGAGGACCAGGCCTGAAAATGAGTTAATTGGACAAAGGGGTAAGATCCTGAAAGAAACAGGTAAAACACCTATTTTTTTTTCAGAATGAGTCCCTGTAAATTCAGGAAGAGGATTTTGCAGCAGTGACTGGCAGTCAGGCATGCACACTGGGTCTCCTTCCTTGAAATCTTTTTCTAGGGATGTGGAACCGCTATGTGGAAGACATGGAGAATGATGTAATTCTGAGATGTTTATCTAATCCAGCCCTGCCTTTGCCTGTAAAGAGGTTTAGATGTTTTTAGTTTTTTAAATTTGGGTTAATTCTGACAAGAGATTTTATGGCTGTGAGCTAAATCTGTGGCATTATATTTGCTCAACGATAATAGAGACTGAGACCACTGAATTGTATCTTAGTTTAGATTTCCCTTGATAATCCCCTTCATTTTACTGACAAGCACTTCTCATGTCACCAAGGACTGTCAGTTACACAGTTCCAGCCTTGTTTACATGACAATTGCAAAAAACAGCCTTTTTCTCATGATCCTCTTCTTCCAGCAATGCCAGCTAGGAATGTGACTGAGATAAACTAATTCACCAACTTCACTTTTCACTTTTAGATTTCAGAACAGCTCTTCTGCTCAGTCAGTACCATCAACAAGTTATTGTTATCCTAAGGTCATCTATAAATCAGAGTGCAGCACTAAAAACATCAGGCTGCATAAAATTTAGTCTGTTTTAACAGAAATCAGGCAGCTTGTAATTTAAATATAGGGAAGCTCAGAAGGACATATCCATTCATTTTTAATATGTTTAGAACAATGTTCTTCTCCAGTCAGTTTTAATAGGAACATAGGATCTGCCATGCTACATTAAGTCAATAATCCATCAAGTCTAATATTCTCCACTCAGCTTGGCACACACAAGATGCTTCATAGGAAGGCAAAATGCCCATCAAGCACTTGGCCAATTTTTCAATTTGAATAGGCCTTTGTGCAAAGCACACTCCATTCCTCATGTCAAGTCCTTGTCCCATAGGGTTACAAATGGTAATCAAGCAACAGGAATGACCCAATGTGCCATTTTAATAATATTTATTTTATTAAATTAATTTAATGGGCATTAAGGAATTCTGCTAAAAAGCTAAGTTCTGCTTTCCTCTAAGTTGCTTTACTTGAACTACATGTTCACAATGTTGCACAGGATCTTTTCATTTCTGAGGTGAGAAATGTTTCTAAAATAGACCTCAACACTTCGCAGTTTTGACCCAGGCCTAACAAATGTTAATGAATTGTTGGCTAAGGGGCATGTTGCACTGTTAGATATTGGAAAACACTGGAAATATTTAGTTTATTTCTCTTAATACAATTTTAATATAATTTTCTTTTTTTTATCATTTTAGGGGCATATATTTTTTTCTTGTTCTCTGTGGTTTCCTTCAGGACTTCATTTGGTCTTTCAGAGTTCAGGATCTACTTTGCAACATTTTCCCCTTCCTTTTTCTCTCACTGCCTCACATTCTATTTTTAATTTAGATATTCAGGATTTGTCAAACCATGGCAAACATGTTGCTTAGCTCCAGTCTCCTAGATCAAGAGTATCTTACATTTTGGGCAATGCACAGATACAAGAAAGCAGAATAATAGAATAGAATAGAACTGGAAAGTAAGGTCATAAGCAACTCTCTAAAAAGTGATATATTGTATACATCTATTATTCTAAGCATATATGTTTTCCACTGCTATACTTAAAACCAACATGCCAAATAAAGCAATAATTGATTAAAAATCCGCAGGTAATAATTCTCTTGACATCTCCTCCCTGCATTTTCAGATATTCATGGCAATGACACATATTCTCTGCTTAAAAGAGCTCCAAATGCTTCAATGAGAAACACTAATAGCTGCTGCTCTGTTTTATGGGGGGGGAGGTAGGGACAGGCAGGGGCGTGGCTAAAAGGAGGGATATAAAGGCAGATAAATAGGAAACTAACATGGGAACCGGAAACTTGAGGTGACAAGGTACACAGAATTTTCCACTTATTGTTTTTCATGGAGTATAGAAACAAGTTAAAGAGTTCTGTGTCTCAAGTGGATCTTTTAGTTTGTTTTCCCCAAGTGGAGAAAAAAAAAGAAAAGGCCCGTAAGCTGATGCTTCATTTTTTCCATTCTGTCTTGAGATCTAATTTTTGCAATAATGGCATCTCTGAAGATGATCAAAATATAATGTAGTATCTTCCTCAAACTCGTTTCCTCCTTGTACCTTGCTGTTTTGGGAAGAGTCAATGTATCATTGTCAATCTTCCTAGAACTTTCCTTGTGCTTACCATCATTTTCACTCTCCCTTCTTTGTAATGCAAATATATATATCATTTTTGAAATCTTTTATCTAATAAAATGTTCTTCATTCCAAGCTGTCTAGAAGAAAGTACAGAGAAGTCTAGATAGATTTTTGGTCACTGTATTACTGAGACATTTCAATCAGATAAAAGATTTCTACAATAATATATACATTTACAGTCAGTCCTTTGCATTTTTGAATGTTTTACAGAATGGATAATATAACAGATTCACTCTTTTTAAAAGGTCTGTTGTCATTATCTTGAATTACATTAAGCACTACCTGAGGCTACAAATGGACTGTACAAAAACAGTCACATAACTTTTAATGTACAAGCACCTGGACTGGTAGGAAGTTAAAGGGTTTCCCTTTAATGGTTCATAAATTGAGAATACAAAGTTTGAGTGTTGGGAGGATCTTGAAAATATTTTATCTGACTTTTTTTTTTATGCTTATATATCCATACCACCACATTTAAGAATAGTTTTACTGCTTTCAGTTATCAAATCCCCTTTAGTCGAATCTCGAAGTCTGAAGCAGGGGGATCCCCAGACACAGACTTCTATATTGCATGTAGTTTGTGCATAGCAGCTGCGATCATATAATGGAAACTACGGGGGAAGATGGAAACACCTCTATACTAAGCATGTAATCACTTTGTGTATGAAAGACATATCTTCACATTTGTTATGTTATTGAAATACAATTTGCATTCTACCACTCTTCTGCTGAATAAGCATCTCTGAACCCATTTTTAGAGACTCAATGCTCCTTACTTGTAAAAACCAGGACAGGCATCTTTTAAAAATTAATGCAATCTATGATGGTCTTCTGAGATTGACTATTTTTCTCCTTAGCTTGTCTGAAGTACCAGTTCTGCCTGATTGGGCTGTGTTCTAAATCCTGAGAGGAATTTCTTTCAGCTTTTCAAGAAGTTGGGTTATTGTTTTTATAATAGCAAAAGACAAATTCCAAATCCTGGTGAAAGTGATTGTAGCAGTAGCATTTCCTTTAATGGGAATTCACCCTCACATGACAGCATTCTTGTAGATTTTGCTTTCTAAACAATATCTTAGCTCTAAATTGTCCTGAGACACCAATAAGGGATATCTGAATTGCAAATCTGCACCTAGTCACACATGCAGGAGTACACAGGGACTGCTGAAAGAAAGCATTCCTGAGATTCTCTGACAAACACATGTTCACCTCTACAACCTTCTTCATCCCCAAAATATTTATGAATCGACATGGACATCAACCTGTTGCTAACAATAGTGGAATTATTCTAATTTTCATGGCAAAAAATGTTGCACCCTCACTGTATTCTTAAACAAGCTTCAAGGAATAATTGTACGCATTATGATGTCTGCCTTTTTTCAGTTTCCCTCTCACTCATTTTAAATATTATACCTGCTTGAATGTTTGGCGTATCCTCATTCCATTTTCTGACAAATGGTATCTCTTACATACACGCGCAAGGCAAGAGAGTTGGTAATGAAAGTTTATGCAATAATTTAACATGTATATTTTCATGTTTATAAACACAGAACATTTGTAATGGACCCCAAAACTTGCAAGACATTTTTGGAAGTTGGTGGGAGCTTCTATAACCTGACTGTTGGCATTTTATGACATTTTAATCAGACAAGGTTATAGCTTCACTTTCTCACAGATTCTGATTATTCTCTTATATGTGTCTCTGAGCACATAACTAAGATACAGACTTTTCTTAAGTTGTTTATACTCAGAAGCTTAAGACTAATCCACCATTTGCCAATGTTGTTGTCTGATCGCTTGGAAGTGATGCTCAGTGCTTCACTGTATACAAAGGGGCAAGGTGTTTCAACATTAAGATTTCTGCCTTGTTAAAATACTGGACTGATTTTTTGCTTGTCCACAAATGACTTTGGAGATCTAGAGGTGGATGCATTGCCATTTACAGCGAAGCTACACTTCTTAACAGGATATTAGTTTAATCTACTCCCCTTGTAGTTGATCATTCCTCCAGCATGGCAACTGAGAGGTTTTAGATGACCCACTGAGTTCCTGTCACTCAAATAGTTATCACTTGTGGTTGAGTGTTATCACCTATTTCACAGCAGTCGTGGTATGAAAGACTGTATTTTCAGTTTAAGAGTGTGCTGGGGTATTTGCTCTTCCACCACCAAAAATATTTTTGAAGTCTGACAAGTAGTTTGTACCAGATGATATCTGTCCAAGGGTTCTGATGCAACGTAGGAAACTTAGACTCTAAATTATGACAGAAACAGGCAATCCAATCAAAATCACCAGATAACCTGGACAAAGATGTTTAGAATGATGAAAAACAGAACAAAGATTTTTCTCCTTTTTTGGGTGCCACACTTGTCAGGCAGATTAGTCTCTTATTAATGGTAAGCTGCTGCTTATATTTCATTCTGCTAAGCCATCATGAGGCCTTCTGGGAATGTGCCCACAAATTAAAATATATTATTATATCAGTTTATGAAACAACATGAAAAATCCACTTGTTTATGGATTTAAAAATCATTGTGAATTGGTTTATTTTGCTCTGTGGCCTGTTTGCCCTTGTTATTATTTTCCTTATGTGCTGCTATACCTTTTGCATCCCCACAGTTCAAGTCTCACTCCCTCAGTGAGAGAAAGATCAAATTGTGGTTAAACATATTCAAACTTAATCACCTGCACTGGACAGAAATCATTGCTAATTTGCTAAAAAAGATCTACTTCACATACAATACATTCATCCCAGCTATGAATCTCATTAGTAATTTACAGAATGTTTCCTACAAAAATAGAAGGCAAACTAAGAAATCACCAGAAAAGAACATATATGGCTCTTCAGATGAAGGTCCCTGAAGCTGAAGGCTTAACTGTGGTAAAAGCTTATAATCATCAGAAGCTTTTCCCAGCTGATGCCCTATATGAAATTAAAGTGACTGTTCCAACCCACTTCCTGAAGACAAATGTCTATGCTAACCCTGCTGGTACCACTGGCATCCTTGTGGGCAGGATGAGGAAGCCACCAGTGGATGCCTGATACTGGCTCACATGGAATTAGGTGCCTAGTTGCTGTGGACTTTCAAGAGAAGCTGAATACCTAACTGCTCTCTCTGCCTTCAAATTGTTTCCCTAGTGTTGGAAATGGAAATAAATCAGCTCCTCTCAAATGCAGTCCCGCCTGAGCAAGACTCAGCGTTTTGGCAGGACAAAGAAAGAAGGATGACTATTACTTCCCAGATGGTATCCTAAGGACTTCCATGGGACTTTGGCTGTGATGCTGTCAATGTAGCAACTCAACTTTTTTTGCCAAAACAAGGTAAGTTCAATTGTAATTTTCCCAGTGAGATTTTTGTTCCCTTACACAAAAGCCAGGGGTTTTACAAAAAGTAGATTAAAAATAAATAAATAAATAAAAAGCCAGTGTAAGAGAACCTTCAGTATGCATTCATGTACCTTCTGTTAATGGTCTTTCTGGACTCATCCATGAAAGGCATTGAATATCCTGCCTTGTCCTAGCAAAACACCTGAGCAGGAAATTGTCTTTTATGTAGGTAGCAGCTGCAAAATGCCAACACTGACACTATTCTACTGGATCACAGTTCAAATCTTCTCAACCTGACCCCTACTATCTCTGCTGGGGACTAATTTGAAGCAGCACTATACACTTATCATTCTACATTCAACTCTATGACCTGGCAGAGAAAGGCATCTTAGTCTTACAACAAGGTCAGAACCTTTTTCTGCCTTTTTTGAGTATTAGGTTTGTCTACAGCAGACTTAGTTTATTCTGAGGATTCCCCAGTAGTAATGATCAGAAACGGCAGTCCAGGTAAGTCTCACACAGCTCCCAAGACAGTGGGTGACTTGAAGTTTTTGGTACGCTATGTGAATCCTTGCTGACAAAGTTGCATATTTTTCTCTTCCTAAATATCATGTAGATTGTGTCTACTCGCAGACTATTTTACTATTTAAACATACTAAAAAATGTTCAAATAGTGAAGTGAACCATTGAATACACCCATGCAATAACTCTTACATCTACTGGCATGGGGATAGCAGAATGTACTGCATTCATCCACCCATATTTGCAGAACTGTCAATTAGAAGAAAAAATAAGTTGTTAAAATGTTGTCTTGTGATGATACATTTATTTATCACATGGTTGCCAGCTTCTGCTTAGCAATAGGGTGAGATTCATGTTTAAATTTTCAGATTGACTGAGATAGGGATAGTGAGATTAATTGTAGGAGGAAGATCTTGACACATGTAAATGATGAGTAAAGCAAGTTTTACTACATAGGAAAATATACTTTTTAAATTTATGAGCCATACGCAGTCTCCATGGCAATGCACAAAAAGAACTGATTCTGCAGTCCCTTTTCTAATAACATTTCTATTAACTTTTAATATAAACTACTATGAGGAAAAAGAGATGAATAAAACTTAATTGGTGTGGGATCAGGATTCTATGGATTTGTTCAAAAATATGGGTGTCCAGAGACACTGGATTTGTTTAAAGAAATATCTGCCTTGCCTTAGAGAGGTAGAAAAACTAGATGCAAATGTATAAAAGTACACACAGTGTCACTTAATGAAAAAAATTGCTCATTTTGTCTAGATAGACATTTTACAGACCTTTGAAAATGTAGCTTGTATCTGTGTAATGGTTTTATTGGCAGGAGACTTCAGTAGCATTTTAATATCATAAAGCAGAACACATAGTACAACTCCAATATGCAGCTCTGAGGGCTTGCTTTCCAGTGGGTCATTTGACAGTATTTTATACCCACTCCTTTTGCCTGAGCCTGAATGGCTGCATAGCACACATGAATTTACAGGCTCAGGTTGCAGGAATTTATCTTTTCATCCAGTTCAAAAGTCTTAAACCATAATATTAGTTCTGAGGCAGAGACCTGCTTACAGATCAGTGACATCCCATCACTCCTTTTTCCTTCATGCTGATTAACCTGTTTAGACTTTCATACAAGTCCTTGGTGTAGGAGCTAAATGTCCTTGAAAACACTGAGCTCTTGGCAAGTAGGCAAATTCCCACTATGAGGCAAAGGCGGCCAATTTTACTTTCATTACACTGTTGCTATTCCCACCAACTTCCCAATTTTCATGGAAGTAGTATATATATATACTGAGGTAAGCTCAGTGTAGTATACGACCTGGATTCTATTTCTAGCATTACCATGAACGTCTTTTTGCCTCTCTCTACCCATCTCTTAAAGCAAATAAAGAAAAATCTCACGAGAAAGTGCATATAATCATTCAATAATCACACAAAGTATAAGCTATTTGTGTAAGGGAAATGTTTTCAGAAGTTTCTTGGATCTTGCTGATTCTTAATCTCTTAGTTTCAACAATCTTCATGTCAGCAATCCCACTTCCAATTTCAGGTTGAGATTTATTTTCAAGGCAATACCTCTAAAATGTATCTCTCAGAAAATTCTGCTAAGTGAAAACCCCAGAGCATATTCATTAAATGGCATTTTTTCCATACCAGTGGTCACACGGTCTCTTATGGATTTGCATAACCATTCAGTTAGATGCAAGGTTAGATGTGCAAGGTATTGCTGCTATCCCAGTTTATTTTAAGAATCTGAATGGACTTTCTGATTCTTTTGTATACTGAATGCCAGGCTGTGCCACCTGTTTTAACAGTTCATATCTTTACTCCATTCATTTGTCTATCTTAAGGAAGCTGAAAGAAAAGCATAGAGGAAAAACAAGCCTAGAACTCCTAATTTTGAAAACATTTCAAGAAAAGTTAAAACTGTTGGTTCTTTAAGCATCTAACTTCAATTCAGGAATGCCAGTTGTTTAATCTAACTGGAATATACTGTCAACAGCATTTTAGAATCTAAATTATATGTTTCTCATGGTTTTGAGGACAGAAAAAAAATCCATCAGAGAGCAGTTGACCCATTAATTAAATCCCTGTCTCAATCTAATTCTACCCTTGGTAAAGCATTTTGTTTAGTGTTTGGTGAAAAGAACAAGGGACAGTACTTTGACTGCAGTTCCAATTCATACGGAAAACACTTATAACATTAAACACATTCCCTAAACAAACAAAATCATGAAGAATAACAAACAACAGCTTTAATAATATAATATCCTGTCTGATATACTTCACTATTTGCTATAACTATGTCAGACTTTTCTGTTCAGTGTCTTTTTTTAAGGTAATATACCAGTCATATTTAACCCTGCCTAAGTAATTCCTAAATTAAAACAACATCACTTCAAAACAATTTACATTCAAGTTAGCACTCTCAAAATGTACTACACTGGCAATCTCTGACAGCAACATCTTAAACTAGCTGGAAAAAAAAAAAAGAAAAAAAAACAAGTAGCACAAGCTTCCTCATACTTCTCTGCCTGGTATTTTAAACCTAATCTTCCTTTCTCACTCAGTCTCTGCTGCAGTTTAGCTTTGTTGACGTCTCACACTTCAAAGACATTAAACACATTTAAGAGGAATAATGGTTTCGGAACCCTGGTGTTATAAATGTTTTCAAAAACGTGTAAATGACTCATGAACAAAATCCCATTTCAAGAATGGTTAGCCATGCCCAGATTTTTGAAAATACAGGCATCAATTATTTTTCAATTTTTACCTTCAGGTAACTCAGTGATGGTTGAAGTCACAACAAGTGTCATGTCCTCATACCTGTTCCTTTAAACTGCGGTAAAATATCTATATGTAATTTTATTATGATAACTTGTGTGCTTTCTTATAGTTGGGAATGCAAAACACTTCTAAAACTAAACCCATAAAATTATATTTGTTATTTACTGGATCCTCTTGTCACCATCTTGGCCGTTTTTCAGGTAGGATTTCCTTCAAATAATCAAAGAAAAGCAGTTCTGTTTTGGAAAGTTTGAATGCACGCGAGTGCTGGTCAAGACTGATTAGAAGGCAAGTAAAGCAGGAAGGGCAAGATGAAGAAGAGCATTTAATCTAAATGTACATTAGGAAGTGTGTATTTCAGTGTGGTGGCTTTGGAACAGTATGTTTAAAAAAAAAAAAAAAAAAAAGAGAGAGAGAGAAAAGGATTGAGCAATTTTTTCTTACTCTCCCTCCAGCATCAAGAAGGACTCTTCTCCACAAAAAAAAAAACTTGTCTGGTATTTCCCTTCCAACAAAAGCAGTGAGGAGAACATAGTAATGGCAATGAAACAAATCAGATTTGCCAGAATCTGTGTATGATGCTGAGGGTTATGTCATAGGAACAGTGGCCTCATATACAGTGTTTATAGTGCTATGCTGGGACTTCAATAACGTTTTTGCCACTGTCTCACATGTCATTCTCAGAAGCAAACTAAGGAAACAATTCAGATAGAAGTTCCATGGCATGAAATAAATAATGTAAGATTCAATGATATGATTGCTTGGAGAGCTGTTATCATTACTCCTCAAAATGGATGTGTCACAAAAGCTTCTGCAGGCATGTTTCCCAAGTCCAGTATTATTTTGTTTTCCTTATCAATAGGAGGAGAACAGACAGAAGTCTTTATGAACTTTTCTTGCAGAAATAGCAAAGCAAGCTCTACTTCATACTTAGACGGTATTGAAATGATGAAAGATACAGCCCATAAGGCATCTGATTCAAACCACTACAGAAAATGCAACAACGTGAGTTTCTTCAAATTAAGAACCAACATAAAAAAGAAAAGAAAAGTTTTACTCTATGTCTACAAGGAAGACGAACCGTGATAATTGGAAGCCTTGATCTGAGAGTAGACTTGGGAAGCAAGAACATTTTTCATTTAGTTTCATCACAGTACCAGGTATGATTTTATATTTTGTTCCCATGGGAAACTCTAGAGAGAATCAAAAGTTCATTCCTGCAATAATAGAGATTTTTTGAAGTAGGAATACAATATGGTATCATTTTTCAAAGTCAAAGGGACTCTTCAAGAATACAAGGTTTAATGCTAACAGATTGTTGTATGGCTATGCTCTAAAATACATAAAAACACTTCTCCGGTATGCATAGTAAGGTTACATATCTAGACTGTCCTAAATGAATAACTCCAAGCACATCAAAGTTACAGTAGCTACACATTATTACATATTCATTTCTTAGAGAGCAAAACTTGTTCAACCATTTAAGTAATTCCACAGAAGCTAAAAGGACTTTGCAAATGACATGGCATAAAAAAATCACTTCCCTAAATAGCTAAAAATTCAAACTAACCAAGCCAAAGGAAAAAAAAAAAAAAAAAAAAAAAAAAAGTTATTTTCCAAAAGGTGTAGTGGAAAAAAAAATATGCCT
>JAWLRI010000295.1:329051-339627 GCA_034781795.1 Crypturellus tataupa
TGCCGGGGCTTGTCTTCTGCTTGAGATCCGTCTTTTCCTTCAAAGAAATGGCGCGGTTTAAATCCATTCCCGCCGCCAGTCACCTAGGAAACTTTATTAAGTTACTGAGGGGCGAAGTAAGTCGTTTAATGCCCCGAGGGACATGTTGGGTTTGCATTGGCGTCATGTGTATATCTGTGTTCTCAGTTGTTTTACCCTGAACTACTGGTGTAGTTGCTGGGAGGGAAATTATTATTATTATAGGCTCACCGAAGGCTTGGAGAGCTGGCTACAGCCTCTTGTCCTGGCAGTGCTGAAGCCCTTTTCTAGCTTTTAAGTAATGTAGACTCTGATTAAGCCAGACACCCAGTAGAAATCTAGGACAACTGTGCAGGAACACACTGTTTTTTGCGATGTGTCTTGTCAGTTTACCATTCAAGGTGTCTTCAGAAGTTTCAGTTTGTTTTTAAAGACAAGTGTTTGCATGTAAAAATATTGACTCTGGTTAGGATTGCTGCAAGAGAAATATATTCAGTTTTACTTACAGCGATAGGTGAACTATTAGCTCATTTTCATAATGCTGCAGTTAAGTGAGACCTCTCTCTGAGGATCATTTGAGTATATTACACTTTCAGGACAATATTTACATTTTAATTAAATATTTTAATTACCAAATGGTGAACATTTTATTTCGAGCTTTAAGGTAACATATTCAGCCCTTATAGGAAAAAAAAAAGTCTGAATTAAATCACCCCAAAAGCAATTCTCAAATACAGGAATAATTAGAGTAGCTCTTAAAAACCACTTTTATTTGTGGTTATCACCTTCTACCATCCCAGAGCAGAATTTCTATAGAAATATCCTGTGTTTAATGACTGTGACATCAAGGGAAGAAATCTCACCTGTCTTTTGTCTGAAGTCGCCCTGAAATTGTCTTTCCAGGTTCTCCCTGTAATCAATGGGATGAGATAGGAAATCGCAGTGGGCAGGTCAGCTGAGCCTTTCTGGAGGTGCCTGTCCTTCCCCAGTCACCATGCAAAGAGCCTAGAGGATTGATTTAGAATTGGACACAACTTCCAGTCAGCTGAAGCTTGCACAGATAAATTGTAACTCATGAGAACTGAATTTCTGGATGTCTTGTAGTTTGATGCCTTCACAGGACTGTTAGACCTTTCCTATTTTTTCTATTCCTTTCTTTAAGACCTGTTCCTTTCTTTCGGAAATGATAGTTTTGCCAACAGGGACTGAAACTGGAGTCAAGCTTGCACAGCTATAGGCATTTGTACTAGGAGTGAACTCCCTCTCTTGGCATTACAAAGTGATACATAATTCTTGTGATCCTGTGCCAGGAGTCTTTGTCACAGCAGTGATTTCAAGGAGCAACTGTCCTCAGGGCTACCGATGAGTTCCATTAATCAGTGTAACAGGAGCAGATGGAACGACAGGGCATAGAGACAGAAGACCCACAACTGCCACTTCCTCTGATACGTGCCCTTGGTCATCTGTGGTACAGCACTAGGTTTCTCTACTGAAGTTATTTTGTATACATGGTGCTAAGGGTTAAATATGTAGCATCTGTTAATGACATAAATACGAATAGCTGTTTGCTAATAACGTGCTCAGATTGTCATGCTTGATGCTTCAGCGTGCACAAAATGAGCATGAGGGTCCTTGACTTGAAAATCGTATGGTCCAGCTATCAAGTATGGATGAATAGTGCAAGGGGAGAGATGCAGGAGGTGTGAAGTAGCATGCCCAGGGAGGTATATTTTGTTGGTATTTGAAGTATTTTCATTTGGAGAGCTATAACCTATGCAGGGTACCTGTCAATGTACAGCTGCCTTCCTCCTGTGCTGAGTATTGCTGGAAAAAGTAATTAACCTCAGCTTCCCACTAAGACTGCAGCCTGGATATGATACTTCTGCTTCAGCAGGTATCATATGTCCTGGGGAGAAAAATGTGGATGGAAACAAGTTAAGTGTACGAGGCGTTGAATGCCTAATTTCCTGGGGCTCTTTGATAAAGATAGCTTAGTTGTCTGAGTTAGGGGAACACCACAGCATAAAAAAGATTTTAAAATTCTTCCCTGGTGTAGCCCTGTCTCTTTACCCAGTTAGATCAGTTTGCCTTAGTCTGTGTGCACAACGCGCTGTTCTCTCATCAAAATACAGTCACTTTCTTTTCCTGGAATTCAAATGATTGGCATTTTGTGATGTGGTGTTAGTGAAGATTATTAGTAAGAGAAAGGTCTGCATGGTTTGTGGGGGGAAAGTTTTTGTTTTTTGGTGTTTTTTTTTTTTTTTTTTTTTTTTTTTTCTCCTGCTTTCTGAGTTCTTTCCGAGTTGTGAGCCAGAACTTCTGCAAGATGCCATGAGAGCATTTTGGATGATGGATTATGTCATTTCAGAGCAGAGGGAGAATATAGAGCAGGGTCAGGCCTTGCAGCTGCCCTGATTTATGTTCTACTGCTCACCTGGGTGAGCCTTCCTCTTCTGGCAAGCTCAGGCCATAGTTTGCAGGAGTGATAAGGAAGCTCTCATTTAACATGCTTTGATTTGGTGTGGGGGTTACCAAGTTGTGTAGAGTGCATGTGCAAGCCCCTTTGAAGCATGGTGTGCAGGCATATAAATGTGACAGCACTTTTACCGGTGAAAAACAGAAGCCTGCCAAAGGCCTGTGTGGGTGCAGGGCCTGAAGCAGAGCTAAGTCATCCTTAGCACAGTGGTGAGACTGGTAGGGCTACCTACTGGTCCTGCTAGACCCTACACAGAGCCCTGAGCTGCTGCCTCACATGGCACAACAGTCTTTTCCTGAGATGGTAATAGAGCAAGTGGCCTTGAGATCCCTTAGTTTAAGACATCTCAGGAGCATGGGGCTACTATTTATGTGCGTGTCTCAGCACTTGCTTTTGGGAGCAAGTCAATTATCATTTTGTAGATTTTTAAAACTGGCACCTTGGAGGTTACTTTTGGTAGAACAGGAAGCAAGCACTGCGTCTCCTGTGCCACAGATTCCAGTGTTGTTGCTCTTAAAAGCATGTGTGTGTGTACATCACTGTTTCAGTGGTAAACTTGCCTGATATCTCTCTAACTGTGGCACTGCAGGCCCTTTTCAGGGTCAGAATAGAATCAAGATCGCCAACGTTGTATTGAGATTTAGCAACAGGATACACAACTTATAAATTGTTGATGCCATCTTTTCTTGCATTCATTAGTTCAGGCAGAGTAACAGCCAGTGCTTCTGTACAAATATTAGAAAACCTTGCGGGGGCAGGAAGAGTGTTTTTTTTTGTTTATTTGTTTTTCTCCCATGCAGTCTGCACAGTTAAAGAGATTTTGAAACATAAAGCTTTGGAGCTGCTGTGGATGAGATAATAAAGCACAACACAAGCAATTGTCAGGCCAGCTATCTCTCCTTTTTGCCGCAAGTTTGAACATCAAAAGGGATGGGTAAATTCGGATTAGAAATCTGAAATTGAAGTTAAATGAGCATAGAAGTAGAGGAATCATAGGTTTGCTCTACTCTTTTGCAATTATTGTGCTGCTCAAGTTTCTAGTATCCCATATACAAGTAACTCTGTGCCCAAGGGAAAAATTCAATATCAGGAACAGGCTGCAGGACTCAGACAACACTGGAGTGCACTGTAATGTCATAACAGATGTTAGGAATGCAAACCACAGTCGGCAAAGTAACTATTGGATTGCATACTGAAAAATACTTATTTTTATTTTTTTCATTACACATATAAACAGAGAAAGATTTTAGGCAAAAATACTTAAAATAAATAGAAATATAATATTGAATAGGTTTTGGTGTCATACAGTGCTAACTGATATATAATTAATCAATTAGGTGTTTGGAGGCACATATCACTGCCTAAGTAAAATGTTTCTCATTTGGTAAGATCCTTGAAAGGCTGTATACCCCCTTTAGGAGTCAAGACAAGAGCTCTGGTGCAAGCCAGAAGCAGAGATGTGCTGTCTAAGTTTCATATTATTCGAGAAGGGTACAGCCATGGATTATGCCATGAAATTGGAGAAACATTTTTCTGTGTAAGGATGAGGATTCTTCCACAACCTGGCACTGGTGCTAAAAGCATGACACAGAAAGCAGGAGTTAAACAGTGTTGCACTGACTGTGATAGATATGAACAGGGAGAGTATGGCATGTCTGTGAATAGCAGTTTTTAATTGTATTTTAATTGTACTTTCAGTGAACAGATTATCTGTGTTGTTTGTGTCTTCTGTTTATAGCGAAGAAACTGTTATGCTGAAAGGGGAAGCCATCAGTTTCTTCCTTTTAATGATAGCATTTTTCCTTGTTACATCTGTTCTTACGAAGCCTTATCTTTAAAGGATGTGAGGCTCTGCGGGTGTCCTTGCTTTTAAGATAAAATGGGACAGCCATACCGCCAGGTATTAGCTGATTTAAGATCTTGTCACATTTTAGTTAATTGTTAATCATCTTGAGGTGAGTTATGCTCCTTAGTATTAGTCAAGTTCCTGAGAGTTTGTTGAAGTGTGAGGATGGGACTAGACTGAAGCTGGCAAATGAATGGTGGTAGCAGTACAGCTAAGGAAGTAGAACTTGTGACCTAGGAGCGTCTTTGCTTTATTGTGATTGCTAATAGGTGCTTTTGAATTAGTGATTTTGAAGGTTGTTGTGCAGTTTCTCCCTTTTTGCCAGGGAAGCTCTCGGGTCCTCAAAACACTCAACTGGTACACATTGATGGCCAAGTGAATGTGCTAGGATGTTTTAGAACTGGCGTACTCCAGTTAATGTGGATGCTCTTCCCCAATTCCACCCTTCCTGCTTATGCTAAGCAGCAAACTGGGATTGGAGGTTTTGTACATGCCCAGGCCACTTCATGTGCTGTGGGAAATACAAACAGTCATGGGCAAACAGACGGGCTCTGCTGCTGCTCCATGTCAGCGGAGGGACTGCGTTCTATGCTTCCTACAGCACATTGAAGAGTTTGACTACTCAACCTGGGTACTTAGAGCCAGACTTCATTTAATGTTGCAGTGCATCCCTGTTTAAGAATCATCAGCTAATAACTGGACGTTTTTTCTTCATGTGATGTTCATATGAATTTTTTACCATGAGCTCTAGAGATTCTAAATTTTCTTTCTTCTTTCAGCTATTGGGAACAGGTGGGAAGAAGGGCAGGACAATTTCCACCTCTTCCACCAGTAAGTTATCAGCCTCTTAGAGAGGAGAGGTTGAGAATTTAAACTTTAAAGTGTCCAAGAACTGGAGCACAAGTAATTAATACACTTTCAGATCTACTTCTCATGCTTGTAAGTCCATGTAATGATATCTGGAGATGTGTCCTGAGACTTTTGTGTTTTGATTACTTCAGCTAGTAAATACTGAATGCTAGTGTGTTGAAAATGCTCTAAAAGTTAAACTAAGATCTTAACCACTCAAAACATTTTCTTGATGTTTTGGGATGGCTTAAAAGTGCGAGCCTTAAAAGAATGGGAAAATGGAATAGGAATGCTTCCCTGGCATCCAGGAGGTCTTTGAATTTGCCGAGGAAAAAGGAGGGAAAAATACAGTGGGAACATATGAATGAATGTGGCAATCTGCTGGCTGGGTGCTGCTGTACAACATCTCTAGCTCTTTATTTTTCAGAAAGCCTTGACAATATTTTAGTCAATAAAATAGCAAGCAGCTTTCATCTTACTTTGACGAGAGATTGCAGTCACTTCAAATATATCTTCTCTGTCACAAGATTTATAGTTAAGGAGATCTTCCTTTTCGGGTAGATACTCCTATGCAACACCTTTGGAAAGATGCATTTTTTTTATAGCAGTCAAATGAGTCACCTGAGCCAGGGAGCGGAGATCTTGAAAAAATGATAGATAAAACAGAAAATAAAGTGTCATATTTCAAATTGTATTGAAAAATTACACTGCATATTCTGGGGAAAATATGGTGTTATATATTTCACAAAAGATAAATGAGATTCAGGGTGACTTTAGAATCTTCTGAAATAAGACATTGGCATAAGTTAATCTTTTCTGTCTTTTTCCTTATTTTTATATGCTTAAAGATCTTTTTTTCTAACTATCTAATATTAAGGTCAAGAGCTCCATCTCCATATCTGTATTTCTTTTTTTTTAAAGATGTGGAGGAATACTAGAAATGTAACAGCATAGCAGAGGATAAGATCTTGTGTAAAATGTAACAATGGAAATAATGTATTTCTGGTCCTACTTACAATTTCACAAGGGGATATGGTAATAGTATGCGGTGACTGTTCACCGCATGTGTGCTGGGCTCAAATCTTTATATCAGAGGAGTCTCTAATGTTAAATAGGACTGAGCTTCAGATACTAAATCAATTCTGTGTTTAACATGGTTACAAATTCTCTCTGTGATGCAGCCTTTTTCATAGCCTTAAGGAAAGTGGGTCAGAACTGAATAAGAATGGATCTAGCTTATTTGGCAAAACAGTTTTGATACTATTTCCAAAAGTAAATAGTCATTAGCATAGTTTATGCTGCACAGGTAATTTCTGGCAGTCCAGAAAAGTTGAAAATTTAACTAGGGTCAAATGTTTTCATCCCAGGAGGGTCCTGCCCTTGATAACGAGCATTTCAGTCTCACCCTTGGTCTGCAATGAGACTGCCCATTTGTGTTAATGGAAACATTTGGAGTGTGGCTGAGCTTTTATGATGCCAGTAGCTTTGATAAAGTGATTAAGATTTTATTTTTTGTTAAATTTATTGTAACTGACGTGGATAGCTGGAAGGCCAGGCACATTCTTACAACCTGAATGGCATTAGTTATGCACAACGAAAACCATTAGAGCTGCCAGGGCCGCATATAGAGAAAGCCAGTGATGTCAACAGGCATATTTTGTGCAGAGGTAATATAGATAAGCTCACTGTTGGAAAAAAGCACAACATAAGAGGGAAAAAATATGTTCAAGAGAAGGTTATTCAGGTTGCAGATCTGAACCTATTGGAATTAGGATATGCCACTATTAAAGTTGCTTATGCAGCTTCTACTGTGTCCTCTTGAACATCTAGTTTTTATGTGCATGTGTCATTTTTCCTCTCATTCCACTTCTTTTTACAGACTGATAGGATTTGCTTAAAAATGACTTATTAGTATTTTCGTTTTTCCTTAATGCTCATTATGTGGACTTGCATCCATTTAGCATATGTTAGTCTATGCACTGAAGCTGGAAGGAGTCATTTCCTCTTCAAATTTTCCAAGTTGCTGTTTTTTTTTTTTTTTTTTTTTTTTTTTTTTTTTTTTTTTTTTTGCTGAGGTGAATCAATTCATTTTCACAGCACAGTTTTTCTTCATCATCTAGATGATGAGTAGAAGCACATTAAGATTGAAGGCCCAGGTCTGACATAAATAGAATATGTTTGTCTCAGACTGTGTCACCTATGTGTAGTGTCATACTTACTCAAAGCACACTCCTCCATTAACTCGGATGATGTTTATCAGCAGCATGGTGCTCTCTGTCCATCAAATTGGTTCAAGTAATCTCTATCCCCTGAGTTAATGGATTAAGTGATAGCAGCTGGATGCCACCTTCCTTCGTATTGATCCAGACTAGAAAGGAATGGGAGCTTGCTGATGGGTTTTACACTTCTTTGTTGACAGATGAATCGGCTGAATCAGCTTTGCTAATTATGGGATCCCGGGCACCTTTCTAGGCCTCTGTCCTATGCTCTGGCAGGCATCTGGCATCTGTTTGTCCCCAAGATGTGCCACTTTGGCCTGCTGTGTCAGACCCAGTCAGGCAGTGTCTGTTCTTTAGCCTCTTGTCCTAGCTCCATTTTCCTTGCAACTCTTTGTCTCACTCCTTCAAACCTCCTTTCTGTTCTTATTACCTGTTTAGTTCTAGCTCAGCATCTGATCTGTGCTTTTTCTCACTCTGGTTGGTCTTGTTTTTACCTCCTTGTTCTCAGTCTGCAACTTCTCTGCATCAGAATTCTAGTTTCTGTGGTCGCTCAATGACCTTGCCCATTCTTTCCCTTCTTTGCTTCCTTTTTTTTTTCCTCCTCATTCTGCTTTTGCAATGAGCTTTTCTGGGAGTTCCCCAGTTCCCAACCTGATTCTCAGTTTGCTTTCCTAAACAATCTCCATTTACTGTACCTAGACTTCTCCCCAGTGCAGCCTACCCTCCCTAGTCATTCATTCCTCTGACTTTTTGACTTTCCTCTTTTTTGATCACATTACAGAACTGGTGCATGTTTGGCGGGGGAAGGTGCTTGATTTTTTTATTGGGTAATAACATCAAACCGCTCTGTCCTTTCAGCTTCTCAAATGGTAGGACCAACGTAACTCATAGCACTCCAAAACTTCATTTGGACTAAGTGCTGTTCCCAGTCTAGACTTGATTGTGCCTGGTATCTGGAAATGGAACAGTACAGTTGCTAGTATCCATGCAGTCTGCTCAGCATGTATGAAGTGTTGTTTTCAAAAATTTATAATTTGGCCAAATTAACTGGCGAATAATTTCTACCAAATCTGATGAATGCATCTAGCAGTAAATGTCAGAGGTCAGGAGATCAGACTACTGTAGTATGTACTGTTCTGCAGAGCATCAGAAAGAGAAGCTTTGTTTCTGTTTATGCTAATTTTGGTATGATAAGCCTGAATATTGCCTGCCTTAAACCATCATCTCCTCTGGTGAATAGTATTAATTACTGTTGACACTCCAGTTTAGTGCAGCAGGTGTTTTCAGTTTAAATACGTGTGTGTGAGTATATAGGTAAATCTGTGTCTATATGTGTGTGTATATTTATATATATATATATATATATATATAAGCAGGCTAGGAGATATTTCTGAAGAGGGATGACTTCTTATATTAAGGAGAAAAAATGTTGGCTGTACTAATGAAACAGAAATGGTCTGTGGAACTGAACCTTCAAGGTTCTTTAGTGTATAAACAAATATAAAGAGAAAAGATAACAATAGAGAATTACCCTGGTCATTAGATAGGCAAATTATACAGGACAAAATCACTAAGTTGTCAATTTTTGCAGTCCCAAGTAGTGGAAGTTACTCATAACCAACACTGCAATTCTATGACCTTATTTTTGCTAGGTACATTGAAGGAAGTCCATCCCTGAGACGTATGACTATGATGAGGGAGAAGGGAAGGCGACAGGCCATCCGAGGCCCGGCGTTCATGTTCAACAACAGGGGCACGAGTCTCACCGCTGAAGAGGAGCGCTTCCTAGATGCAGCAGAGTATGGGAACATTCCTGTGGTGCGCAAAATGCTAGAGGAGTCAAAAACACTGAATGTCAACTGTGTTGACTACATGGGCCAAAACGCCTTGCAGCTTGCTGTAGGGAATGAACATTTGGAAGTGACAGAACTTCTGTTAAAAAAAGAGAACTTGGCACGGATCGGAGATGCCCTGCTGCTTGCAATCAGCAAGGGCTACATCAGGATAGTAGAAGCAATTTTGAATCATCCTGGGTTTTCAGCAAATAAGCGACTGACACTGAGCCCTTGTGAGCAAGAGCTCCAGGATGATGATTTTTATTCTTATGATGAAGACGGTACCCGCTTTTCTCCAGATATCACTCCCATTATCTTAGCTGCCCACTGCCAGAAATACGAAGTTGTACACATGCTGTTGATGAAAGGAGCCAGGATAGAAAGACCTCATGATTATTTCTGCAAATGTAACGACTGCACAGAGAAGCAAAAGCATGATTCTTTCAGTCATTCTCGGTCCCGAATAAACGCTTACAAAGGACTCGCTAGTCCTGCCTATCTGTCCCTCTCCAGCGAAGATCCCGTACTCACTGCTCTGGAACTCAGCAATGAGCTTGCCAAGTTAGCCAACATTGAAAAAGAATTCAAGGTAATGGTGTTTTTGTGTTTCTGTTACTGTTTTAATGTTGATGTTACTTTATAGTGTCCTTAGATGCTTGAAATTATTTCCTAGGTTTTTGCTTTTTTCAATTGCCAATGTTTTCAGTTTATTCATTGTACCTTTTTGTCCTTGATTTTGAATTCTTAATATATGAGCCATTAAAAAGCATTTTTTAATGAAATGAAAGTTTTTTTTTCCCTACTGTGCATGGAGAACAATGGAAAAAAGGACAATGTGAATTCTAATAACCTTGTAACGATGGAAAACAACTTTGTTTGCTATAACAGATTAAAACTGTTTTTAGTTACAAATGCTCAGTAGTATAAGCTTAGAAAGCAAAAACATTAAGGTTTTCTTGAGCATGCTATCGCATTGACCTTATTCCCATTTTTATTCATTATTATTTCAAACTATGTCACCAAATTGTTAGGAATACAGAAAACTTTTCCTTAATAGACCTTTCGAAATGTCACTTGTTCAGATCCAGCTGTTAAACTGTTTACAGATGCAGTACCTACTATACTGTTTCTGAATTGTCTGGTTCAGTGTGCCAGTGCCTTGACTTTTTCTATGTATTTCAGTTTCTCCATTAGATAACTAATGACTCAATGGTTGCCCAGTGCTGCTTTGATCTGTAGTTTTTCTCATAGCTTGAATGGTACTAGTGAGTACAGTTTGTACACTAACAACTTGGCTTCCGGCGGGGGGGGGGGGGGGGGGGGGGGGGGGGGG
>JAWLRI010000295.1:350275-364381 GCA_034781795.1 Crypturellus tataupa
CAGTGACATATGCAGCCCCCTCCCCAAAGTGCTGCTTTTTGTCAGCTCAGCAGTTTCTGTATCTCTTAGCCTTAACTTTAGAGGAGGAAAAGCATACTTCTGAAGATCTAAATCAACACGAGATGCCTAAGACTCACTGTTCATGTATGTAATATTTCTATAACTTGTATTATAAATTATAATATTTCTTGGTTTTCTTTCTTTTTTCTTCACAGTTTGTGGCTCATCCCAACTGTCAGCAACAGCTACTGACAATTTGGTATGAAAATCTCTCAGGATTGCGGGAGCAGACCATAGCTATCAAGTGTCTGGTTGTGCTGGTTGTGGCATTGGGCCTTCCATTTCTAGCCATTGGCTATTGGATTGCACCATGTAGCAGGGTACTGACTTTTATAAATTCCATATTAAATTACCTTGTATTATTCTGGGTGCTATCTTTCAGTATCAGGCATCCAAAATGTAGTATTGTGCCTCTAGGTTGATACTTCTGAAATTGCTGCTTCTAAACGATCGTATTTTTAGTGAGCTCTAGCTTTGAGCCAAATGATGCTGTTTGTTTTATGTAACACTGTAAAGGGGGAACTACAATGATGAAGCATTAGTGGGGAAAAAAGTTGTTAGATTTAAAGAAAGAAAAAACCCATTTGAAAGCTTTAAGATCATGCTCATCTTTAGATCATGCTCACTTTGCAATTTCTGCAGCGTAACTGAATTCTTATATTTGCTTTAGTACTGAAGGTTTTTAATAGTCAACACCCAGTGGTCCAGAAGATTTGATAACGGTTCTCCTCTGGTGGCATTTTAAGGACTGATGTTATTCCTTTATAGATCATCAGTAAAATATTTGTTGACTTCAGTGATGCAGAATTTAATCCTAAATAAAATATTTACTGTTACTGTGCTAGCAGGTCTGTTTACCTGGTGAACCATAGAACAACAATCAAATTAAATACAGCTTTCCAACCATGTGGTATGATACATTCATAAGAGAGTGTAACTCTAAACACTTTTTTTAAACGATACAAAAATGAGCAAGTGCTTCTACATTTCTTGGTAATTTCAAAATGAAAATAACAGAAGTTTCTTTGAAGTCCCTACTGTCTAACGTGAGCTATCTGAAAATGAAACATACTGATAGACCTTCAGTATATCAGAAGTAAAAAGATATCTCTAAATTTCATTGTCTCTAAAGATTTTTTTTAAATAAATATGCTTCTATGCTGAATATGGTCTTAGAATTTTCTTTTTCCATTAACTGTGCAGCGGAGAAATCTGAGTTTAATTCAGACATATATTACCTTTGTAGCTCACCTTAAAAAGGAATAAGACTTTGCCCATCCCCTGTGTATTTCAAGTGAATGTGGTGTTTTCTCTGCGTTATATATTTGTTTGTTTTCTTTAAAGATTAACTTTTATGAAACAGTATAATTTTTTAAATGATTCTGTGAAATGCTCCTTTCTGGGATTATCAGTAGTGAAGATATTCCTCACAGCTCTATGTTATAGAAACGTATTAATTTTTTTTTCGCTGGTACCTAATATGGAAGTGACATTTGTCCTTGAGCTTTAATCCCAGTACCAGAGACACCTGACATTTTCCTCGTGCTTATGTCAAATAAAAGTACTGTGCATTTAGATCAGTTGTTTGATACTGTAATTTCAAAATGCTTTCTAAAGGTCAGGAGGAGGAGAGGATACTGAGGCTGTTTGCATAGGTAGCAAATCCGCTCTGCGTGTGCCGATATGCTCAGTCCGGAGTCGGTGACTCCGGCTTCGGAGAAAGCCCTCCGCAGAGCAGGGAAGCTGCTCGTAGCGCCTGAGTGCAGTTGGCCATGGGTGGGACGGCTCCTCAGGAGCGCACTGTGCCTTGGCAGTAATAGAGATTAGCCACTCTGGGGGGGCAGCACATGGCCCTCGTGCGCAGAGGCAGGGAGCCCAAGCGCCCCGGGGGCCGTGCGGGCGCTCCAGCGAGGCCAGCTGCCTGCGCAGAGGCAGGGCACACGCGCAGCTGCGCTCGCGGTGCACCCCAAAGGTGCTGGTCTTTCCAGAGGGAGCTGAGCTGGGAGAGACTGGTGAGTTCAAATGGGCAGTCCCTCCCGGAGGTCCCCAGAGGAGGGCCTCAGTGCCATCCCTGTCCTGCAGCCAGTGGGTAGGCTGCACTGTGTGCAGGAGCCTCGTGCGCTTTGAGGTGGCCTTGGCACCGTCCACATTGCGCTGTCACTGCGCTGTGAGGGAGGCTGCCTGCGTTCACCTCGGCGAGGTGGGCCCTGCTCTGACACTTTCAATACGGGCTGCAGGCTGAGGTTAGCAAACTGTGTATGTCTGTGATTCCTTGGAGCGTTTCCCTGCAAATGTTGCCATCTAGAGTTTATGGAATAACATGAACGCTCCCTAAGAGGATGACATAGCCCACAGGGCTGCCTTTGGGCATCTGCTGTTGGGAATGGCACTTGCTTGTCCTTAATACCCCTGAGTAAAGAGTAAAACCTTTTTTTTTTTTTTTTTTATCTGATTATCCTGAGCTTGGGGTACCTCTTTATGCTTCTGAAAAACTGGATGAAAAAGAGTTTCTGTGAGAAGGATGAGTGACTGCTTTGGTTCTGTCTTCACAGCTTGGAAGAATTCTTCGAAGCCCATTTATGAAATTTGTGGCACATGCAGCATCCTTCATTATTTTCCTAGGCCTGCTGGTGTTCAATGCTTCAGACAGATTCGAAGGAATAACAACGCTACCCAATGTCACTGTTACTGATTACCCTAAGCAGATCTTTAGGGTGAAGACTACCCAGTTCACCTGGACAGAAATGCTGATCATGGTATGGGTACTTGGTAGGTATATTACCCCTTCATCTCTCTATCCACTGTCTTTCTGGAGGTAGAAATTTGGAGAGAGAGAGGTGTTGGTCCCAGGCCTTCCCTGCAGCTGCTGCCCAGTTAGAAATAAGCTCCCGGGGCTGGTTGCTAGCGAGAGCTAGGGAGAGCATCTCTGTGCTTGCATAAGGAAAGAATGGTGGGAAGAACAGGTTGGGAGGCATAAGATGGGTGGCTGGACTGCCTTATACCTGGGGTGCAGCCCCAGGCAAGGCTCAGGAGGCCTCTGCCCCGCGTGCTGTCACCAAGCCCAAAACATGGTCAGCTGCCAGCCTTATTTGAAACTATGTATGGCAGAAAATGCCATATTCTGTTTTTTTTTTTTTTTTTTTTTTTTTTTTTTTTTTTTTTTTTTTTTTGTTTTTTTGTTTGTTTGTTTAATTATTTATTTTAATAAATCCAAGTCAGGTGCCCCATGTTCTTAGGAAAATGTCAGTTAGCCACATGATAATGTAGCATTCTCAGGTTTTACTAGCTGCTGAGTGTGGAAGAAGTATTGCTCTGGCTGCTGCATAAAGATGCCTCACCCTGATCTTTGAATCTTCGATGTCTCCTCATTTAAGCAATGTTTAGTCTTGAACTGCATTAGTTTAGGAGTATTCCTGTGTGTGCTGCCTTTTGGGTAGTCCCAGCTGGTGGGGAATGATTTCTTTACCTCTTTATTTAGTGGAGAGAAGGATTGTGATTTTGGTGATCTTTGGGACTTCTTAAGTTCTTAAGAGCTGACCAGCGCAAGCAAATCCAGTGGGTGACTGCTGTGCGTATGCTTGGGGTGACAGCAAAATTACAATTTAGATTGGAGAGTCTAATAGTATAGGTCTGTTCAGCAGAACCCGCTTGCATTATTCCTTCAGGGAAACAAGGAAAAAAGAATTGTTTCCCCCCTCAGAAACATTTTGAAGTAAGGAAAAATGATGATTCTCAGCAATTGCATCTGAGTTTTGATGGGATTGTGGTCTGGATTAGTTGCTCATGAATGAATCTCTGGGGAGAAGTTTGACTAAGAAAGCTGAATTATTTGAATTGTAATAGCTAAATTTCCCTTCACATTCTAAAAGGCATCTTGTTCTACGGAGAACCAGTATTCTAATTCTGCTATTTACGTGTTGTCATCTATACAGTTGTGAGTTGTACCTTTTTGTAACAATTAACCCTTTTGATTAAGAAGTGTTACATGAATGTAAATGCTAAAATAATGAGGACTTTTTAAACATTTGATTTTTTTTTTTCTTCTTTAGAAACTGGGCGTGTTGTTAGGTTTTTGCTTTTATTCCATATGCAGGCTTATTGCAAAGTTATGGTGCTACTTTAAGTAGTATGGAGAGGACTGAACTTTAACCTGGCATATTGATTAAGATCTTGCAATTTGATCAATCCTGTTAAAACGAAGAGAGACATATTCAGGGTGTGCGACAGCTCTGTGACACGACAAATAAATGATTTTCTGCTCTATTTGTATCCCCTGGTTTCATGTGATGGGAGAATGCAAAGAGCTTAAACGATAACAATGTGACCAACATTGCTGTGTTTTGTCATTTCTTGTTGCAGGTATGATGTGGTCAGAATGCAAAGAGCTTTGGCTGGAAGGACCCAGGGAATATATTTTGCAGTTGTGGAATGTTTTGGATTTTGGGATGCTGTCCATTTTCATTGCCGCTTTCACAGCAAGGCTTCTAGCATTTCTGCAGGCCACAAAAGCACAACAATATGTGGACAACTACATTGTGGAGAGTGACCTCTCTGAAGTCACACTTCCACCAGAAGTAGAATATTTTACTTATGGTGTGTTTATTTTTTCTGCAAATTTCTATCTTAAAATAGCAGATCTAATTGGCATTCATTTATACTATGAAAAGAACTGGCATTTTTAAGGCTTAAGATGAGTATTTGCATATGTTTGTGATCATAATATTACCTAATGTTTTCTACCTTTGGTTTACTTCTCTGAGATTTACACAATACTTACTATGCTAATTTGATGAACAAACTTGCCAACATGTTAAAAACAAATATTAGTAAGGAGAAATTCAGTTCAAATGTGTGCACAATTTAATTATTTTTCTCAGACTGTTTATACTTTTTTCATCCTATGTCTATTCTTGATTTTGCACAGAACTAATACAGTTTTGATGTGAATTCTTCTTTGGTTGATTCATTAGAACCATTCATATTCCTAAAGATTTATCAGCGTGTCAGCATTATATGATTAAGGAAGAAGCTTATGTCAGACTTAGAACCAGGAAAGTCCTGTGCAGATAGAAGTATTAAATAGTTATTGCAGTGCAAATATTATAATTAAAGGTGTAAATAATTTCTATTTGTAGCTACCAACATAGACCTGAATGTGCTGCTGCTGACAGTGTATTTTAGCATACTTCATAAGGGTCAATATATTACTATACCAGACTTTGTATACCATACTTTAACTGGTATATAAGCAAGTGAATCTGTAAATAAATATATTTGTACATATAATTTTGGTGTTAAGCACATTTTAATACACTGGTATTTTGCTACGAGGATGCATTAGCTCACATAATAAAGAATTTATGATTTATATATAAACTCTATTACTTCTGAACATACTGTAAGTAAAAATCATGATCCTATTTCCACTGAGGTCAATGTAAAGAATATCCATGACCTTAGTTTGCTCCAGGTTATATCCTGAATTTGTAACAATGGCAAAAGTTTCATATAATGGAAAAAAAAAAAGTTCCTCAACCAATACCACTAATTTTCCACTAATAAGCCCCAAATTGTGAATTAATTACTGGCTAGATAGTACATATTAAAAGAGTTTACATGGTTTGTGTCAAAGTACACACTGTAGAAGAGATTTTCATCTTGAAGCAAGTATAATTTTTCTTTTAGTAAAAGGTAATTTACTTTCCATATTTGTGACTTAAAGGAAACAAGAACAGAGTAGAGGCTACTAGACTCCCCAGATGCTTGTCTCAGCTAGTTGCAGACATGTTCATGACAAATCTTATCAACATATTTTTCTAACAATATGATAAATGAATAACTCTCTATGTCTGTATTTCATGTCTTCCAGCTAGAGATAAATGGCTCCCATCTGATCCTCAGATAATATCTGAAGGCCTTTATGCAATTGCTGTTGTGCTTAGCTTTTCTCGGATTGCATATATCTTGCCTGCAAATGAGAGTTTTGGGCCCCTGCAGATTTCCCTTGGAAGAACTGTTAAGGACATTTTCAAGTTTATGGTCCTTTTCATTATGGTCTTTCTTGCATTTATGATTGGAATGTTCATACTGTATTCCTACTACCTTGGAGCTAAACTAAACCCAGCCTTTACAACGTAAGTATGATGCTGTGTTCAAGCAAAAGGAAATAGGGAATTTTCAGTTTTTCACAAAGGTAACGAAGCCTGTGACTATTGCATGGTCTCTCCTAGCATTACGTTATAACTGAAGGCTGTTCAAGTCGGTGAGAAAACAGGTATCTTAGAGCCTCAGGAAGCAGAATACAAAAGCCCATCCTATCCATACATCTATCCTATGTACATAAAAGAAGCTGCCATTAAAATAATTTAAACTCATGGTAGTCATACAGGCTTGCAAACAGCAACTGCAAGAAAATGTTACTGATTTCCCCTGAATTACATTTTTCCATCTTAACCAGTAGAGTTACAGTCTTGAACTGTACTCTGTCAGACCTAACTGATACCCAGAGGGGAATGTGGCGTAGCTGTCAGAAATGGACTTCCAAATAATACTTTAATCTTTTAAGAAGTGAAGTTAGCAGTTCTGTGGTGATGTGTTTTCCTTCAGTCAGTACTAAAAGAGATTTATGAACTGCACTGAACCTTTTTGAATCAGATTTACAATTTGCATCCTAACTGCTTGCTGTGGATAGCTATATGAGTGCAAAAGAGCACTAGCTGTAAACTGCATCTTGGGCAATTAGATTCACTTGCAATCATCTCTGAGGTTTCTGTTTGATTTCCTTTTTTTTTTTTTTTTTTTTTTTTAAATTTATGAAAAAAAGAAATGTTGGAACTCAAATGTTTAGGACATCCCAAACTGGAAGTAGTTCCATGGATTTGTGAAATTGAGAATTTTTTTCTTTCTCCCATCTTTCTTCAACTGAGCTTTTATAAAAAGTGCAGTATTTTCATGTGTTTGATTCCATGACTTTTCCTTCATTTGACATAACTTTTTTATACTTATTCTTCCTTATTGTTGTTCCTTTAGATATATAATGAGGTATAATAATATTTATTTTACAGTTTCTTATTCCAGATATTGAATACAGATAATACAAAAAAGTAATTTCCGGCAAATTCTATACAATGAAACGTACATTTTTAAAAGTAGGATCAACCTTTTTTTTTTTTTTTTTTAATTTCTACATCTCTTCTACATCTCCCTTCTGGAGGTGGAACAGCAGTGCGAGGAGGACCCCAAAGGTCTGAACCTGCCAAGAGGCAGCTCCCTTCCTCAGGACTCAGCCTGTCCTGAACCAGGAGCCTCAGGGTGCTGAGGTGTCCGCTTCCTACCGAGGTGCCCTCATCCTCATCCCACTGTGGTTTCAACAGGGGGAGTTAGAACAGAATTAGACTGAAAGGGAAATGTGCTTCATCTCAACCCCTGCAAACGTGATAGCCTTCCAGTTCCTTTTGCTTTGACGATGAGGTTTCACTCTTTGACAAATATTTTTTGAGTACCTGAATGAATTTTGCATGCTTCACCAGTGTTACAGCTCTAGTACGTGTCATATGTTACAGTGCAGTGGAGAATTCAGGCAGTCTGTGAACACTTTCTCTTAGTTCTTAGATCTTATGGATCTTATTTTGATCAATGCCTAAATTAAAATCACTAAAGACTCAGGTCATGGACACATTACTAGAGATAGGTTATTGTTTGTTTTAAACACAGCTTATGCTTTTATTTGTGTAACTAGTAATAATGCTTTCCTCTCTTCATACAGAGTGGAAGAAAGTTTCAAGACTTTATTTTGGTCAATATTTGGCTTGTCTGAAGTAACCTCGGTTGTCCTCAAATACGATCATAAATTCATAGAGAACATTGGTTACGTTCTTTATGGCATATACAATGTAACGATGGTTGTAGTTCTGCTCAACATGCTGATTGCTATGATCAACAGTTCGTATCAGGAGATTGAGGTATGGCTTTAAATTAAGTCCAGACTTGTAAAACTTTGGTTAGAAAATATCAGAACAAAATCATTCTGTCAGTTTTTGACAAGATTTCTTCATGAAAATAAATTTAACACTTTATAAGTCACAGTTTGTGTTCATGGTTATGTAAAAAGCTATGAAACCTTACTAGTTTAAACTGTGCACTGTCTGGAAGCCAGTAGAATTGCTTCATTTGAATGAGTACAAAATTCTTGTAGTCAATTTAAAGTTTTTTTTTAAAAAAAAAGACTTTAAAAATGTTCTCCTATAAATAGCAGAGAGTTAATATATTAGCTTTCATTCTGTGCAAAAATAACTCATGTTTAAATAGTTCACATGCTTGAACTAAGTACCAGTAATGAGATGTTGGCATAAAGATACCCAGCTGAATTTTAGTTTCAATAAAGCAGTTGCCTTTTTGCAGAACTACTAGGAGTCTTACTTGCAAATAACATTTTTATTTTACATAAAGTTAGATATTTAAAAGGTCTTTCATTTGGAAGGAGTTTTGCATATCATGAAAACAAAGCACATCCCTGTTTTGTGTTTTAACCCAGGACGACAGTGATGTAGAATGGAAATTTGCACGTTCTAAACTCTGGTTATCATATTTTGATGATGGAAAAACATTACCACCACCGTTCAGTCTTGTACCAAGCCCCAAATCTTTTTTCTATTTCATCATGAGGATCATTAACTTTTCTAAGTGCAGGAGGAGACGGCTGCAGAAAGACATTGAAATGGGAATGGGCAATTCCAAATCTAGGGTAGGTACTAAAATCTTCTGAATGTAATAATGAGCTATTTTTCCAATTTAGCTTTCTGTTTTCCTTTACATTTTAGCAGATAATTTGTTAATTATTAATTGTTAGCAGATAATTCTGATGATTAAGCATTTATATTTATAGATCTATAATGCATGTTGTCACTTAGAAATACACAGTTTTAACAAAAAATGAGTCATCAAAGATGCAAGTAATTCTTACATGGAATGACCTAAATATTGAACAAAAATACCTTCAGCCTCTGCTGGAGAGATGCCACCGTACAGCTGAATTTCATGGACCACAACTCCTAGTAGGAAGAGCTAGTTTTTCCATTCACCAGTACAGGCAATGTGTGAGGGATTGTAATGCCTTTGTGATGGAATCAGCTGATCCTCTGGTAACTGAGCAGGGACCAGTTTTCTAAAGGTATTGCTGTTCCTGAACATTGTGCTTCAGAAGAACCCCTTTGCAGCTACCTGGACCTGGGCAGAAATGGCCTTGAGCTTTCTTGTAGCTGAGCATGTACCTAAGGGTGCAGTGCCACAATAACACTTAGCCAAAGTCACTTTCCTTCATCTGGTCATTCATTCCTGCTTTCAAGTGGTAACTTGTTATCTTCTAAACTCTGTGAGCACAATTGCTTTGTAGCTATGCTGTGAACAGGATGGCTGCAAAGAGCAGTTTAAATAAATCAAGGAAACCAGTGTTTTTTCTTTTGAAAATAAGCTTCTGAAGTAGTGAATATAGAAACATCTCCAAGAAAAAAAAAAGCAAGCAGATGATTTTTAACTATGATTTCCGTGTTTAAATTTTGTTTCATTGTTTCCTAGTTAAACCTTTTCACTCAGTCGAACTCCAGGGTTTTTGAATCACACAGTTTTAACAGTATTCTCAATCAGCCGACACGGTATCAGGTGAGTATGTACACTGGCCATTGCTGAGTAACACAAGTGTGTGAAAGTAGATAGATATCTATATTAATTGTTCATCACATAAGATCAGTAATTATTTCACAACCATTTATTTCATAGAATTATAGACTATTTAGGTTGGAAAGAATTCTTGTTTATTATCTAGTCCAACTTCCTGCTCCAGGTCAGGCCCCTCCTGACCAGGGCCTGGTCCACTCAAGTTCTAAAGATACCATAACCACTCTGAGGAGCCCTTTTCAGAGTATTTATACTGGAATAAGGGAAGGGGGAGCCAGGGGCCGATGCCAAGAACAGGTATGGTCAGCTAATGCCCAGAACAGCTGTGGCATTTTGATTACCTACAGCTCATTCTTGACCAAAATAACTACAGCAAATCTGGCACCATATGTTAGGTATAACCTGGTGCTCAGAGGGTTTTGTTTAGGGAAAGTTTGGTGTTGTGTAAGATACTCAATATCACCATACACGTGGCTGAACACACGCTAAGGACGTCAAGATCGTGGCAGAAAAGTGCTAGACAAAATACAGGTTTTCTTTCACCCCTGCAGTTTTACACTGGTAATGATGTAGATGGTAGTTACATCCATATCATTGGGTGTGCACATCCTGTACTGTATAAACCTCTGTCAGCACATCTGGTGACTTCTGAAAAAGCAAACTGTTCACACTAAGCCAAACTTCCTTGTTTCTTTCCGTTACACTGTGTTAAAATAGATGAAACTACATTGAATATTTCCATATTGTCCATGTTCCCTGCAATCAGTGGTGATATCCTGTAAGTAAGAGGTAACTTAGTGAGAAAGGTGCTTTGCTGTGATGCTGGATACATATATATATATATATGAGACACCAAAAAAAGCCCATACAAGACAACGGCTTGATCTAGGGCTGATCATTCTTTTGCTTATGAGAAAGTGAGAAATACTATCCATAAACACAAGTGAGCAGAGGTTCAGTATAAATGCTTATCTGATTTTATAACTGTTTTTAATCTGGCAGCAAATTATGAAGAGACTGATAAAACGTTATGTTTTGAAAGCACAAGTGGACAAAGAAAATGATGAAGTAAATGAAGGTAAGAGACACTGCAGTTGTAACATTCAAAGGCAATTTTTGCCACTCTGTTTTAGGAACTGGGATTACAATGGTGCATGAAGGCTTTGGTTAACATGTGAGTTGCATTCTGCTTGAAGTGCACAAAAATTAGATGGACTATAAGGACTGCATGTCTTTGACAACAAAAAAAAAGGACAAGAATAGCAAAAAAAACAAACAAACAAAGTGCTCTGGATGGAAAATGGGAACCCAGACATGACTTGCCTAGAGATGCAGAGGAAAGTTATATGGAAGCCACTAACTTCCCAGAGTCCTAGTCCTCCCTAGTTGGGATCCCTTTTTCCTCTGTCTCATTCAGATGAATACATACTTTATTATTTTGTACTATGAGCTATTTGCTTTCATTTCACTCATAATGTTTTATGGAATACTCATCTATGCAGTTGCACATAATTAAGAAAACTGCATAGCGTTAGCTGTATGGTGAGTAAAAACAAGATCTTTAGCCACTGTTTTAGTGCAAGACCAGAGATCTTGAGTGAAATGATGGCCCTGAGCTTCCCATGTGTGTCTGAACTGTGAAGCCTCACAAGCTTGTCTGATAGCAGTGGGAGGGGACATGCAGCAGGCACACACCCTGGCTCCGGGTTCAGGTAGGACTCCGGTGCACCCAGCCCCCTTTCTCATGTCTTCCAGCAGTAAAATGCAGACCTGAGGGCTGAAAAACAAACAAACAAACAAACAAAAGAGCAAACCCTTGTGAGGTCTGGGCAAATCTCGAAATGAAGTAGTTAGGAGGAGGGCAGCACTGTGCTCTCTAGGGAAAGAAGATTAGCCTATAGACTAATGACCTTTTCAGGGCTAGCTCTGCGCTTTGAAGATGTAAGGTACTGTGCCAACTATAGTTTTGTTCCCCATAAACTGGAGGAATCAAAGGACCACAATTTCTCACCACTAACTGTGGAGTTCAGGTCTTCCCAGTGCCCTGATGCCTGTGTGGGTATTTACATACACACGCTTATATGAGTAAGGCAGTTAACGTGTGGAAGAATCATGATGTACATCATGATCTTACTAGAGGCAAGCCCACTTTGGGCGAGCTGGCTATCACCTGAACCTCAGGCTTGGCTGCAAAGCAGAGACAGCATTTTGTTGGGCTTGCTGGTATCTTAGATATTCTTTTGTACTCCATTTCATACATGACAACAATTTCCTGCAGAGGGTACCAGGTAAGAATTAACAGACCTCATAATTCTAAGAATAGTAGTATGTGAATATTTAAAAAAAAAAAAAAAAAAAAAAAAAAAAAAAAATTATATTCCTGACCTGAGCATATAATGAATGTCCCATAATGTTGCTTGTTACAAACCTGGCCCTGACCATTGTTTCCTGACTAAGGCGGTTCCTAGTTAGTTGGGGTGTTGGTGCCTGTTGGTGCCTGATTCTAACATAATACTAAATCCTTTGACTTCTTCTAATTCAAAGGATATTGTTAAGGAAGAGGAGAGAGACTCAGAAGCTAGGAGTTTTATTGCCAGCTCTGCCACACTTTTCCTGTGCGATCTAAGCATATCACTTCAGAAAAAAATCTCTTTGCCTTTTCTCTCTAAAAGCAGGGGAGACAAATACTAATATTTACCAGCTGCTCAGCAGTGTTGCTGTAATTAATTCATTAACCTATATAAAGGGCTTTGTGAATATTTGTTATTCGGTGTATCTGTAAAATACAGCATTAGTAGAGTGTGCTGGATTATGAGAATACTTTGGGTACAATCCAGGGATGGACACATACTCATGCTGAGTGTTGCTGCTGCCCCTGCTCTCAGCAACATTTTGGGATGAGCATATGGAAATAATTCTGAAATAGCCTCTGGTATTTCTTGACAGAACTTTATTTTACGAACATATAACAGAATTTGCTAACAAGTATTTATTTCAATGATTAATACAGGTGAATTAAAGGAAATCAAACAAGATATCTCCAGTCTTCGCTATGAACTTTTGGAGGATAAGTCCCAAGCAACAGAAGAGTTAGCAATTTTAATACATAAACTCAGTGAAAAACTAAATCCTAATATGTTGAGATGTGAATGATTCAGCAGGTGAACCATGGCTTTGACTACAGCACAACTATTTATTGGCAATAATATTTCAGTATCTTATACTTGAAAAAATGTATTGTAGATTTTTAGCACTAAATAATTTTATGTACAGCTTCTCTGGAATTTAGTCTTAAGGAAGTTTTATTAACTCATGACACAACGATTGCTCTCTTCATTTTAAGTGTTTAAAAGCAAGAATTATCACACTTTTTTTTTTTGCATTTATGCATTTTAAGAAGGTATAATGGTACAAATGACTAGTATTTTAACAGGTTTATGAATGAATGCTGAAAATTCTTTGCACTAAATTTGCAAGAAAAGATTACAATACTGTACACAGTGTAGTGTCCTGTGTCTTACAAGCGTGGGGTATGAAGAGGACGATCCCTGTCTAATAAAGCAGTTAGCAAGCAGTGAAGGATTACTTGAACTCTTTTATGTTCTTCATTAGCGACGCTAGTACCCTGTCACGGTACCCTCACCCGCACTCCATGGAAGGCAGGTAAGTGTGAATGTAACTTTAGAAGCACTGGTTAGTATGCATGTATATATGCACCTGCACACATAAAAATAGCTTTTTCTTAATTCAGGTTACTTTCAACAGCAAGGAATAGGATTTTTTTTTTAAATACTTTCAAAAGTAACGTGACCTTGGTCCAAAACTCCCCTTTATGTGGTAGAAATGAATTTTTTAAAGCGCAGTCGGGGCAGGGCTGGCCTTTTGTTATGCACTTCTCCGTAATGCCTCCGATGCTTGTTGTTAAATAAAATATACAAAATATTGTTAAATAAAATATGCCTCCTCGGTGTTACATGAACACGTCACCTGAGCTTCTGCGAGCGACGCCCCAGGCCTCACCACGCGCTCGGTCTTTCAGGGGCTCTTTCAGCTGCCTTTCCTGCCCCACGCTGAGATTTAAGTTCGCAAAACGGCTCTGCTTGCCTCACAAGCGCGGAGCTGCGCACCCTCCTCCCCTGCTCGCCGCCATGAGCCCGAAGGCGCTGCCGCCTTCCCTCAAGGAGAGGGGGCGGGGCGCGGGAGCCTCTCTGACCAACCACGGCGCGTCCCCGCCCGCAGGCCCGCCCCCTCCGCTGCTTCGCCAATGGGGAGCCACCTGCGGGCCGCGTGGCCACCGTTGCCGCGGTAACGGGGGCGCCGCGACCGTTGCAGGCGAGAGCGGGGCCCGCGCGGGGACACCCTGGGGAGCTGGGG
>JAWLRI010000295.1:364526-380237 GCA_034781795.1 Crypturellus tataupa
TGCGGCGCCGGCGGCGAGGATGGCGCAGCCGTTGCCGCTTGGGCCGTTGCGGGCCCGAGGCGCCGTTACGGGGCCAGCGGTGCTCGGCGCCCGTAGCAGTGAGGGCCGGGCGCTGTGCGGATTTGGGAGGCGACGCAGGCCGGGTCGCGGGGTGCTCTGGAGCCGGTGAGTCCCGCTCGCAGGCACTGCCGGGGCGGTCTCAGCAGGGCCGGGCGCGCCAGTGTCGCTGGGGCTGAGCTGCGGCTCCCCAGGCGGCGGCTGCCCCCGCTGCTGTGAGCGGCCCGCGGTGAAGTCCGTGTCCTTACCCAGGTGGGAGTAACGGCGCAGAAGACCATGAGGCTCCTCCCTGCATCGGGACGCAAGGCGACGCAGAAGGTAGCGGTGTTAACGGCAGAGAGCTTGTTCGGCTGCCTCGTTCTTACTTGTTCCCCGCTTCGGAGGGCGCCGTCCTGATACCAGGATAATGTTGATTGACTTCTGACTTCCTCTACCTGGTAGATTGTAAGAAAAAGGCTGAACATCTGCAATTTAAAGAATTGCAGAAACTGAAAGAAAGGCCTTGCAGTTTTCTCTCTGTTGCTAGAAAAAAAAAAACAATATAAACAGAAGAGTTCTTAAAAATTACCTATAAGTTCAAGTTGATGAAAACATCTTTCAGGAAAACTCAACACAATCAGTAGTGCATTTCTTTAAAAAATGCAAAATGTGAAAATATGCCTGTCTGGAGGATGTCGCCTGATGATTTTTGGCCTTTACAACAAGAAGCAGAGAAGGGATAGTTAGGACTCTCACTTAACATCAAAACTGTTCTTAAGCTATAATACGCTATTTATAGTGTTCTAAAGCATAATCCCATGCAGCTGTATAGGCTAAGTACAGTAGGTCGTAATAATGTTTACCAAGCACAGAAAAGTATGATTAATCTAGCAAAAGTGTTATTAAAAAAAAAATACAAATGCAATAAAATATAATATTGTACTATACTTTTGAAGGTTGTTGTTGGAGATCAGGATGGGGTGATTACATGTTTCGGCATAAAAAAAGGAGAAGCGGTGGTAAGTATTTTTCTATTTAAATACATATTTTTGAATGGAGTGCAATATGGAAGAAGGATAATATTGAACAATTTGCACAACTATCAGCAGTGGTGAAATTATCTTAGATAAATAAGGATAAATGTTATAAAGCCTTTTTTTTTTTAGTTTATATTTAAAAGACTTGCTCAAAAATGCTTGATTTCTTTGTGATGGTAAAATATGCGGCATTATTTTTGTCTGCATGTAGTCTGTAGTATCATTATTTTTGCCAGAAGTTGTAAAATAAGTTTATCCTCATTTGTGTAAAAAGGTGGCTGTAAACACAATATTGAGATGATTAAAATCCCTTTTTTGTTTTACAGCCAGTGTTCAAGACGCTGCCAGGCCAAAAAATTGCAAGGCTGGAGTTAGGAGGAGCTCTTAATACACCGCAAGAGAAAATTTTTGTGGCTATAGGATCAGAAGTTAAAGGTTTCACAAAAAGAGGGAAGCAGTTCCTTTCATTTGAAACTAATCTCACTGAAAGCATCAAAGCTATGTATGTATTTTATTTACGTATCTGGCTTTATGCATAGCAACTCGTTAGTTTATATTTTTATGAATTAGGTCTCTTAGTGCAATGCATGGCTGTAGGTGTGTGTGCAGCTCTAGCAACAGCTGCATGACACATAGAAAGGAGCTTCCTGTGACAATTAGAGAGGGCCCAGGCCCCTGCATGGGAGCGGGAGCTGTTAGGATGGTGCGTAATGTTCCTTTACTCCTCCTGTGGAAGACCAACTTGTTTATTCTTTCATTTAGTTGTAAAAGGCCTGGGACAAATTGTACATAAACCAGTTTGAGAAGAATTAATATGCTCAAATATATATTAGTTAGATTTCTGTAGAGGTGTTCATGAAGGCAGGAGATAAAATTTGAGAACTGTATAAATCATATGGTTTTAGTGTGCTTAAGAAACATTTTTTCTTTTAATTGATGAAATGGATATCTTACACGGCATGCTAGTGTCATGGAATCTGCAGGTAGTAACACAGTCAGTGCAATTTATCAAGATTAAAAGAATATCACTGTAACTGTACTGGCAAAGTGCTCCAAGCAGTGTTTCTTTTCTCAGGCATATCTCGGGAGCCGATCTCTTCCTCTGTGCAAGCTATATCTATAACCATTACTGTGACTGCAAAGACCAGCACTACTACCTATCAGGAGATAAAATCAATGATGTTCTCTGTCTTCCTGTAGAGAGAGTGAACTGCATTACACCTGTACTTGCATGTCAGGATAGAGTCCTCAGAGTTTTACAGGTTAAAATATTTGCTTGTTTTTCTTTTGTGTATTGATACCATAGAATCTGGGTATTTCTTAAGTGAATCAACACATTTTAAATGTTTTGAGCATGCTTTATCTTATTTGGCAGTTTTATTGTCTGTAATAATACAACTTTTTTTTTTTGAGAAATGAAGTTTTGTTTTCTTGAAATCATGATAGTAAACTTGCAAAATTAGGATTTATAAAATCTGTTATAAATAAGCTTTGTAATTTAGAGATGTAAGTGGTTAACAAATCGGTTCCTTTTCATATAACTACAGCTGCTCACACAAGTGATTTAAGTGTGTAACTATATATAGATAGGGAAATTCTTTCTGTCATAAATTACTGTTATAGTAATTCTGTCTTATGTTAAATAATATAACAATTACTTCATACTAGCAGGTGCATTCTCAGTATATCTCACCATAAAATGAATTTTTATATGGTAATAACATATTTTAAGACCTTTTAAAATTTTAATGTTTTATTTATGAATAAAATAATTTTTATGAATAAATGTTTATGAATAAAGATACCCATATATATGTACTCTATTTTTTTTATTTGCATTGTTTTAAGAAAAGTCATTTAAAGCATTTTTCTCTGTCTTTAGGGATCTGATTTACTGTATGAAGTAGAAGTTTCTGGACCACCTACTGTTCTTGCTCTAAACAATGGCAATGGAGGTAACAAGATTTGTGGTATCCATATAACTGAACATTTATTGACATTATAGTTGAAAAGGCATTTTAGTTGATCTAGTTGTTGTTTCAGTGGATAAAGTTCATATGTGGCAAAAGGGATGAAAAACCTGTTGTCACTAAGAGAAATTCAAAATTAAAGATGCCTTTTTCCTTCACACACACACACGAACACACAAAAGCAATTTCTAAGTGTTGCAGCATTTATACTGTTTAGGCAAGTGAGAAAATAATAAGATGAAAAGAGAGAGGAAGCAGGAAGATAGCAGGAAGATCACTATAGTGCTTTTAGATTGAGATTCTGGTGAGGTTATTGTGAAGATTTGGGGCTAGAGACTATTTCCACCTTTTGCTTTTTCTGCACTGACTGTAATTCTTATATGTAACTTTTTAGATGGTTCTAAATGATACTCACATTTCACTGAAAGCCTCTTTCAGCAGCAGTGAGATGTAAAGTGATTTCATCATGTTTGTGTAAATATGAACTACCTTTCTGGAGACCTCAAGCAAGTTTGGATTTTGGATTTCTCTTACATGTAGCTTTTCTTAATGTGAATCCTTAGCTGCATGCATCCATGCATGGAAGAGAATATTCAGTAGAGTTCCTGTGCACTGAGGGTGTGACAGAAGGATCAAGAGGATCAAGCTTAAAATAGTTTGATCATCCTTCTTGTTAACATGTATTAACCTAATATAAATCCCTCTGGTATCTTCATCTGGTGCTTAATTTAAGTTAGACCATTTGACAGTGATGTTCAAAGTTGGTTTGGCCAAGTACTTCTTTTTTTGCTTACCTCTCAATAAATTATTAGATCTATGTTCTTAGTGAATCACTTTTTTTTTTTTTTTTTCTGTAAAGGCAACTACAAAGCCTCTCTCTACCTAAATTTAAGGTACTAGATTATGAACGTCCTGGTCTCTAGGCAGAACTCCACTATAGGAGGATCTTCATGCACAAGGGATTGCTAGCATTGAAGAAATTATAATAGTTGCAGTTTTCACGCATTTGCCTCTTTTTTTGAAGCTTGGCAGTTCTGTTGCACAGTATTCTTTTTTCTTTTTTTAATCCTTGGGAAGTAGAGTATAACTACACTTTTAAAATTCTTACTTGATTGTATTGATACTAAAATTAATTTATGTGCTTAGGTGATTCTGGAGAAGAAATTGTGTTTGGAACTTCTGATGGTAAAGTGGGTCTGATCCAGATTACTGGTTCCAGTCCTGTACATAAGTGGGAAATTGGAAATGAAAAGAAGAGAGGAGGTATGTGTCTCAGTCTCCTTTTTCAGCTTCAGGTATTATTACAAGTATTATAATCAAGAGATCTTATTCATAGATATTTTGGATCTGCATTATAATTACTGCAGTGTATGATATTCATCTTGCTTTGGGTTTTCTGTTCCTACTATTTCCAGTCTTTTAGTATAATTTTGTTATTACAGTGTGATTTTTCAAGTGACAATGTTAAAACAGAATACAAATTCATATATAATTCCTTAAGCTTTTCTTTTTTTTGACTATATTTAAATGCCAATGTGCCTGCTAATTTTTTCACATGTTCAATAGTCCCTAGGTCTTTTCAGAGGAAAGGCTTGCATCTTCCCTCCAAGACTCTTTTCTGTTAAATCATTCTTAAGGTTTTTCTCTGAAGATAGAGCAAAGATTCCCGTAAAGCTGCACAGTATGGTTTAAGTGGTCTGAACACAGTAGAATATTTTCCACACTTCAGTCTTGGTATACTGTTGTTTCTGCAGCATGTGTTAGTCTTTACTCCTTTGAAAAGGAAAGGACCAGAAATGCCTTTTTTTTTTCTTTCTTTTTTTTTTTTTTTTAGTATGGCCATACTGTTCCCTTGCAATACTTGAAATGCTCAAATTCCATATCATTTTTCCTATTGTCTTACAGTAAAGCTTACGCTCCCTTGTTCTCTTTCTCCCTTTCTTTCATACATTCTGTAGGTCTTTCGGTTCTGTCTGGTTGTCACAGACTGCTATTCCACCATGTTCTGTGGTAATGGGTTTGTCACACTAACATGTCATTGAGCGTTATAGACCTAATCCCGATCTGGTACAAGTGACAACCCTGTTTTTGTCAAATTAGCCAGAATTTGTGGTAGTGTATTGATTATAGCTCTGTTTATGCTCTGAGAAATAAAGAATAGTACAACAGAGTGGCCAGGCAGATAGTTCATCTAGGTAGGGGTTTGACGTGACGGGGGTTAAATCCTTCAAGAGCGAGTTTTAGGGTTTTCAGGATCCATATAGTACTGTTCATCTGCTGTGTTGCTCACTGGAGAGGGCTCTTGTTGACTTAGTGTTGGCTGCCATGAAATCACTTGGCACTTTTTTGACCGTCGGCCACAGATCAGAGACTTCGGCACTTAGCCAGAAATAGCATTTACAAGACTTTAAAAAACCTAGAATTCTTTCTCTGTAGTTTAGTGTGGCCTGTGTATGTGTCATGAACAAAGATGAAGCAAGTGCTTTCCTTGTCCCTTTCACTAGGTATCTTATGTATTGATAGTTTTGACATTTTGGGAGATGGGGTTAAAGAATTACTCATTGGACGAGATGATGGTATGCTAGAAGTCTATAACTTTGAGAGTGCAGATGATCCTGTTCTTCTATATGATCATGTAAGTCCATATTCATCTTATTCTTCTTTACTGGAAAAATGAATTAAAAATCTGTATTTCAAAATTTGAAGCTTTTACAAGATTGGAAGTTACAGCTATAATGACATTTATCTTTTAAAAGAAATTCATGCTCTCTGTAATGCTGACAGTACAAACTTCAAAGCATTACGCTAAGGTTTGAGAAGCAGAAAGTGACATGATCCTTATTTGAGTAAAAATCAAAATAGTGTAGCAGCTATATTGATGCCCTTTGTCTGCAAACTACTGAACACTCTCCTGGGTGAAACCTCAAGTGATGCTTCATTGTGAAGCACCTGAGTGAAGAAACTAAACCCAACTTGTGTATAATCTGTCTTTTGCATATGAAATAATGTTAGCTGTCAGGATTTTCTGGGCTTAGTTACTTGATTATAAATTGCTAAAATTGTGGATTTAATTCGTAGGGATTATGTCAGCTTTCAGTTAGACTGCTGATTATCCCTGGAAAAATTTGCTTACATCAATGTTTTACTTCAAGTCACCTCTTTCTACTCTATGTAGCAAAGGCAGTATCAAAATGTGTTAATTAAAACAGTCTGATTTAGCTTTGATATTCATCAGCTAGTTTACTTGCTTTTAGTGTCTAGATATTCTGCATCTATGTAGGTATTTTGTGATGCAGGGAAAAAGGAAGAAAGAAAAAAGGAAAGGAAAAAAGGGGGAAAAAACCCCTAAAAATGCAAAACCAAACTTCTAAAATGGGTACAGTGATATTTCCCTCTCCTTGAATGTATTTATTTGAAGGCATTATCAGAGAGCATTGCATCAATCCAAGGCGGCTGCGTAGGTAAAGATGGATATGATGAAATTTTAGCGTGCACCTATTCAGGTAAGCTGCTTCTCTTTCATTCAATAGAAACTGGATGTGGTGATGGGATAAAGATGTAAAGGAAAAACATGTGCATGCCTATGGCTTTCCAAAGACAAACTCCAATGTGGTATACAACAGGCTGGCTTTGGTAAATTTTGGTAGAAAAGAAAAATACTGCTCTGAACAGCACAAGTTACATTTGAAGCTTAGCAGTGTAGGACTTGTGTGGATTTTTTTTTTTTTTTTTAATTCTTGCACCATTATTTGGCTTGCTTTGTTGTTGAAATAGGTAGCTGAGGAATGTAAAAGATAGTCAGCAGTTACTTGGCCACTTTTGTGTTGCGTTTTATAACAATGCCATTTGTTTTAATTTGGTGAGGTAATTCCAGAAGTCCAAACACCTAAGTCTACATACCATAACTGAGATATGGTCACAGCATAAACTAGTATATGTATTTTTTTAAAGGTAAATGCTATTAAGAAAACAAAAAAGTTTTTTTTTTTTTTTTTGCTTCAACCAACAGCATTCTGTATCCATATATATGGATACAGAATGCAATATGTAGTTTGCTATAAATAATTTTACAGCCCTTTAGTCTTTGTTTAAACTGCTCTATGAAAGTAATGCTTTTCAATTTGTAAATGTAGAATGACTACCAACCCGTAAAAATCTATGTTTAGTGTCTAGAGCCATCCATTTTTGGAGTGTATCCTCCAAAAAAGGATTAAACTAGAGCTTTATTCTCCCTGTCCAAAATCCTGAGCTAAAGTCACTCCACACAGGTGTAAACGCTTGGTGTAGATGTTTATTTATAGTTTATTTGGAATATAAACTTTGTATATTGGTTTAGGGTGGCTCACGGGTCTGACTACAGAACCTATGCACAGAGAAGGTGGATCTGGTGAAGAGCTAAAACTAAGCCAAGAGATGCAAAGCAAGATTTCATCCTTAAGGTAATTTTTATCAAAGTAAAAATCAATAATAGTCTGCTGTCTCATGATCCCTTCTGTCTTGTCTTCAGGTGGTGTTGTCTTGATGCAATCTTCCTCACAATTTCTTCAAAATACAATTCCTCACTTCTCTGTTTTTATCTTCTAAATGATACAAGGGAAATAGTCACATATTATTAAAAAATATATTTTGTTGTTGGAGGGAAGAAAGTGTCCTTTCAGTGCCTCCTAGAAATTTCTTCAAGCGCAGTATGGTAGAACCTACATTTTCATATTGCATAGTTTTTATTTTATCTTTGTGAAGTTATTTATGTGAAAAAGGACTTACTGGTCATGTCTGTTTGGAAAACAGTGGGCAGAAGATCAGAAACATGACAACTTTGCGAGTAAGATACTTAATTTCAAAGGTGTCTTTTACAGTTAACTTTTCTGAAGGCTCTGTTTTCTCTTTTCTAGGAGTGAAGTGGAAAGCTTACAGATAAAAGTACACCAGGAACGTGAAAAATACCAGCAGTCTTCCCAGTCCAGTACTGCTGTTTCATCAGTGCCTGCGTTCAGTGTGAATGATAAGTTTACATTAAATAAGGATGATGCCAGCTACAGCCTCATCTTAGAGGTGCAGACAGCTATAGATAATGTCCTAGTACAGGTGAGAGTATTTGTTTTCATGTTGGCTTTCACAGAGATTTAAATAAAAGTTAAAGCATGAGTGGACTTTCTGTTTAAAAAGACAAGCTATCAGCTGCTAAATATGTCGTTGTTCTTAACTGTCTGAATTGCCGGGCAGCTGAAATGTGCAGCCTTGGGGTATTGATGCATTTTTTTTTTTCTGTATGCTTGTTTTGCAATCTTTTGTACTGGAAGATTGGTCCCTTCCAACCTCAACCGTTCTGTGACTCATTTTGAGAATGGTATGGGCCACTTCTGTGCCATTGAACAAATTCAGCATTGGATTTTTAGGTTGTTGATGACAAATATTTCTGCTAAGTAACACCATCTTAATTAGTTATTATTCTTAACATTCATTTCAGCTGTTGCAGTGTCTTTGGTAGTCAGAAGAATAGTGATACTGAGTTAGACTTCTTTTGGGATATGTCTGGGAAGCAAAATTTGACCAGGAAGAATTTCTGTCTAGGTATATTTGCCATATTAGAGTGGAGGGAACTACTATATGTTTTTTTTTTCCCATTGTATATTTTTATGGCAAAGGATATAATCAGAGAAAGGTTAAGCAACACCAACTTTACAGTTCTATGGTTTATTCAGTTTTATTAGCTCAGCAAGGAATATTTGAATTGTCTAGGCCTGAATTTATTGTAGAGCTTGCCTTCGTAAAAGGAAAAGGATCAAGTTCTGAGGTAATGCTTGGTATTGCCTGCTATTGCTAGAGAAGGCAGTAAAACTTTTTTTTTTTTTTTTAAATTAAGGCAGCCACGCAAGAGTTTGGGACACCATAAGAGAGAGATTGTCATATTCCTCCGGAAAATAAACTTTCTGAAATACGGTGCATATCTGTTAACTTTTACCTCTTTGCTATGAATGATGAAGCAACTGATGAGCAAATGATGAGAAATATTGCCTCACTATTATGAAAAATGATTGATTAGAGTTAGATAAAAAATATATTAGAAGCTACTCAGGATTTTTAAACTTTTTATTTTCCCTTCATTATATGTGCTACAGAGTGATGTCCCAATAGATTTGCTGGATGTGGATAAAAATTCTGCTGTTGTTAGTTTTAGCAGCTGTGATTCTGAGGTAAGTGAAACAAAGGAAATAACAATACTTAAAGATTGCATGATGAAAGAGCTTAATACTCTTTAATAAAATAAAAAACCCACAAATTTGGATTGATATATTTGCAGTATTAATATATGGAGTTAAACTACTTATTTGGTGATTTTTGTTTTGTTTGACCTGTTTTATATTATTCCACCATTTTTGTTTTTCACAGCCAAATAGCAACTTTGTTCTTGCAACCTATCGATGCCAAGCGAACACTACAAGACTCGAACTTAAGGTAAAATGACACAAAATACTTTCCACGGGAAATCAGATGGTATGTGGCAGTGTGTTACTTAGGGATACAGACGTCTCCTCCTGGATTGACTGGTTAACCTTAGCAAATGATGAGTTAAATTCTTCTCACGTAGTACCTTTCTGATGATGCTTGTGCCCTGAGAAGTTTCTAGATTAAAGCATACATGCTTTGTAATTTTGTTTGCCTTTTTTTTTTTTTTCACTTTTTTTTTTACTTTTTTTTTGTTAATGCTCCACCAAATGTTGCTGTGTTTACCATCAAGAAAATGTGTGAAAACATGATTACTAAAGATAATCTTCAAAAACACACATAGACACTATTTAGCTCTATGTAGGTTTTTCTCTTGATGTGGTCAACTATTACTGTGGTAAATACTGTAGAGTTTTCTGTACTCTGTACTATACTAAAGTCCTGCTGAAATACAGATTATCTATATTAAATTTTGAACATCGACCAATTCTCTGAATTCTAGTAAATATATCTTTTCCCTCCTGTTTTTGGTTGTGGGTTCGGCTTCTATTTATGCAGGTTCGATCAATTGAAGGACAATATGGGACACTTCAAGCATATGTAACTCCAAGAATTCAACCGAAAACCTGCCAAGTTCATCAATATCAGATTAAACCACTTTCTCTTCATCAGAGAACTCACTCTATCGACCATGACCGGTATTTACAAAGAAAAATCAATGCTTTTCTTTCTGATGCAGTGCAGTTGAAACAGTGTTTACTGTAGAAGTTTAAGCAATTATGCTCAACTTATATGGAACGGCAGCTCAAGTTCTTAACGGGTTTTCTGACAAAAAAAGAGGCAGGTTTAACAGGTTCCTGCTTTCTTTGACATTTTTATTATTGTTATTTTGAGGTTATTGCCTTTATTGATGGGGCCTTACAGTGCAGCCAAGTATGTCTGTGGAGCTGAGGGTGTGACAGAAAGGAAACTGTCCTATGTGACACTCTCTTTCTCAGTTTCAACCTCAGCTTCCCCTCAGCTTCTTTGCTGGAGTTCTTTCCCTTTGCTAACTTTAGTTGCCGAGTGACTTTTTTTCCCATATGCCTCATTGTTTTACCAAATTTTGACTTCCCCCTTAATCAGTATGTTATATTACCATCTATTGATAGCATCTAAAGTGAAGCATTGAATGAATGATAAAAAATCATTCATAAGTATTTGCTTGAAATACCACAGTGTTCCTTGTTTTGATGTAAATGCTGTCTGCCTGTGGTTCACAGAATGGAAGGCTTCTGAGGCTTTTAGTTGTATCTTTTTCTTATGTCAGTTATTTACCTTTATCATAAATTTCAAGCTTAACAACTTGAAATAGGTATGCCTAAAGCCTCCAACTGGTTCTTACCCAATTTTGACATACCTACTAGTAGATCAAATTTGACATACCTACTAGTAGATAAAATTTGCACATACTCATAGCTTTTTGTTTTGAGCTACAGAAAACTAATCTGCAGTGTATTACTACTTAACAAGATTCTGGAGTTGACCAAGGGTAGTTTTTATGTTGTTGTTTTTTGCAGGATGCTGATCAAAAAACAAGATGATCACATGGAATTAGGTGTTTGTTTTTCCTTTTCATAGGGATAACGAATGCACTGATAGTGCCACTCCTAGTAACTAATGGCAAGTTTTTTCCTTCCTAATATCGTAGACCCATGAATACACTGATGCTCAAAGGGCAGTTCAGTTTTGCTGAAATTCATTCCTGGGTGGTGTTTTGTTTGCCTGAAGTTCCTGAAAAGACTCCAGCTGGAGACAGTATCACCTTTTATTTTCAGAACACCTTTCTGGGTACACAGCTTGAAAGTACTTACAGGTAAAATATAGTTACTGAAGGACAGTGGACTTTGATAGGGTTGTCTGTTTTATTTTTTGACCGGTCTATGAGCACTATCCTCATGCACATGCTAATATTTGCCTCTCTATCCCTCTCACTTCCTATCTCCAGTAAAAACATCCAGTAGAGATAATGGAAAATTTTGCTTAAAAGGGGCTCTCAAATATTACCCCGATTGAGTCCTGCACAATAATGATATCATCCTAAACAACTAGAAAGTGGTTGAGGTCCTTGTTGGGGAGACACTTGGGTTTTTTTTCCCACTTTCTGGTAATGAAGCTCACCTTGCTGTTTGCCTTCTAGGTGTTAGAATCATAAATCTTTTTTTTTTAAAAAAAAAAGTATTGGTATATTGAATGCCATCCAAAATCTTACTTGTGTAACCTTAATGCCAGATAAAACCGCTTTATCAACCCTGTATGCTTGAATATACTGCTTTATATGAACTCCTGGAACAAATTCTGTTCCTTGACAAGATTACACTGTGAATAGGAGAGGAGGGAGTAATATGGGTGTATACAACCACTCAATATAAGAAGAATCATTATGACCAATATAGAGGTTGTTTGTTTGTTTGTTTGTTTGCTTTCTGATTTCATTATTCAACTTCGGGTCTTACATTTTAAAATGGGAAAATATCTAATGCATATAGCTGGATTAGGCTGGCCTGTTTGTTTAAAAGTTTTGTTTTTATAGAAAAGGTGAGGGACTTTTTAAGTCTGACAACATATCTACCATATCCATCCTAAAAGATGTGCTTTCCAAAGAGGCTACTAAAAGGAAGATTAATCTTAATATATCATACGGTAAGAATTCTTTGCTGTTTTAATGTCTTTGACTTCATTTTATATTTTTAAAAATGTAATATATTACTCATTTGCTTGTTGTTCCTGTTTTTGATGGCCTACTAGACATAAATGAAGAATCTGTGAGGTATACATTAAAGCTTATCCACCCCAAATTAGAGTATCAGCAGCTGCTGGCCAAGAAGGTTCACTTAATAGATGCTTTGAAAGTAAGTATTCTCTGGAGGCTTTCCATGCGGATTATGTTAGCAAATACCTGTACGGCTTAAGTCAGATACGTGCCTCTTCTCTTCCCAAGACACACACGGTGTGTTGGAGATAAAGATTTTGAAGTAAAACTCCTGTTTGTACTAGCGAGTAACACAGAGAATCACTGATGGTTGTTGAGGGTGTTTATGTTGAACAGTGGACATGGGCAGCTGATTCCTCCTTGCACTTGACTAGTTGTCCAAACTCTGCTTAGTGGAAAAACTTGACTACTAGTGAGCACACAGTATGTTGTATACTTTTGTTATCAGTTAAAGGGTATTGCTTAGGCTTCATTAGACAAACCTGAGAGATACAAATAACAGAGAATTCATTATTGGCTGTTACATTTGTGCACAGGTAATAATGTTGGAGCTCTTGGTGTTTTGTGCTTGTCTTGGGATTTTTTTTGCATAGCAAACCTTTAACTTTTTTTTTGTGCCACTGTTATCCAACTTATTTATTAAGCAACAGTAAAATAATCTGATGAGAGCTGTTAGCCCTGAAGACTCAAAATGCATAATTACCTTCAGTCTAGAAGAGAACGGGCTTTCTGTACAGGATAAAAGGATCTATATTAATTTGGTCTGATACTAAAAGCTATAAAAGCATGGTGAAAGTTTTGGGATGCAGCTTGATGCTGTAGAGGGTGAGCTGTGCAGTGAAGCTGGTCTGGCAGCACTAGGAACTGAGAGCTGTAATACGTGGGATTTTTAAGAACCCTAGTGTATGAAATGATAGGTGACATCTGGAATTAGAAAATCTAGAGAAAAAGGCACTTCTGAATTAGCAGGTTATTTTGAAGGTCATTGTTTAATCCCTGAGGTGTTTTCTCCTGTCAGATCCAAGCTGCATTTTTGTTACATTTATGTTATTTTAATTTGCACAATTTAAAATGTTTTTGAGGAATTACAAGTCCATGAAGGAAATGTGGACTTCTTGCTCCCTAAGTACCGTAGCATTTTAGAAGAGTCGGATCAGCTACTTGAGGAATACAAGAAGCAACCTGCGCATCTTGAGAGACTTTACGGTTTGTTGATCAACCCAATTTTTCTTTTCTAAATGCAAAGTAATATTTGGAGAACACGTTGGACATGATTGAAATAGTTATGAAGTCAGTAGCTGTGGCATTGAAATAATTTGATACAGGGATATATTTGAGTAGCTCCAGGAGACTAATAGGTGTCTAAGTATATCTGTTCATCTTCTCTTACAGATAGGCTGTTACACAATATTAGTTACACAGTGTTTTTGATTGTAGGATTCCAGAAATAAAAGGTAATAGAATGTAGCACATGAGGAAATTGGTTCTGCTACTACAAATTTTGAATAACTCTGCAAAGGTCTTCAAGAATCGTTTACCTGAGAACTCCCAAAATTATCTGTCATAAGCATAGTGCTGGGGTTGTCAGGAATATTTGCAAGTGACTTTAGTAGCTTCTATTTAATAGACAGCTTTTTATACTCGGGTAATCCTTGTCTTTATGAATACGATTAAGGAATGTATTCCAATTCCAGATGGCATTTATGCATATATCTAAGTTGAATGAGTGACTAAGTTCTGCCAAAGTAAAAAGACTTAAAAATTAACAGAAAAACAGAAAAATATGCACAGGATGCGAAGAGATAATCTTTCATCTAATGAAGTGAAGGAAATTCTCTTGCATTTTCTGGTGGTTCTCCCCCATATAGCTTGTAGCTCGGGTGCCAGGTTTAGTAATGAGCTGTCCTTTCATACCCATGCAGCGTTCCTTTCTCCTCAGTGTTTCAGGTGTGAGTAACTCTAAGGTTGAGATATACATATATATATATATATATATACACACACACACAAACCTTTTGGAATTAAGCTGAAATCTGGGATAATGGGAGGGTATTTTGGATTTATTTAGAAGTAAATCACTGTTTAAAATATTGTTAGTAGAGATGTCTCATAGCTGAAAAGAAGACAAATAAAAATCTTGGAACTTTACTTTTGCAGGTATGATAACAGATCTCTTCATAGATAAATTTAAATTTAAAGGCACCAACGTGAAAACAAAAGTTCCTCTTCTTCTGGAAATTCTGGATGGCTGTGATCAAGATGGACTGATTGCTTTTTTTGAGGCTGCAGCCTGATTTGGAAGTGACAAGGAAAGGACATGGTGATTCCTTTTAGCCATTTGGTTTTCAGTCAAGGCAGTCACCTATCAAGATCAATACATCAATTTGGGAAGGGGGGGGGGGAGTTTTTACCATTCCTTTTACTCTTTTCATTTTATTCTTATTTATTGCCATATTGAATACTGGTCAACTTATGTACAAGGTTTATATGAACTAGTGAAATACACAGATGGCTTATATATTCATAGCTGTTTTTCATAGCTAAGGAAAGCTATAGAAGCAGATACTGAGTATCCCTTTTGCAGAAATGTATTTTCAGTACTATTAGAGACTATAAATGGGAATATTTTCCAGTAGTAGGAATGTATGAAAAAAATATATTTTCATGGACGTAGCATGCTTAGAAAATAAAATCAGGTGTTTAACGTGTGACCTGTGAGCCGTGCTGAGCAAGAGGCAGTGCGCTAGCTTTGCCGTGACCAGTGTGCGCAGCGGCGGCGGGGAGAAGTAGCTCCGCAGTTTGGATTTACACCCTTGCTCCAGCAGGTGCCCCTAGGGCTGCTGGAGGTGGTGAGGTGTTTTACAGATGTCCCCCATGCTTTTCCTCCCTCGATTCCTTGTAACTCATTCCCCAGAAGCACTCGGTTCTCCTTACTGGAAAGTCAGTGTGCTCTTCAGCCTTTTTTTATTGCTCAAGACAGTAAAGGGTCTTTGGATGGAGATGTGTGTGTGTTTATATCTTGAGCAAGCGCGGTAAAGACGTGATTATAGGATCACTGTGTGTGGGGGGGGAAAGACCTTCAAGATCATCCAAGCCCAACCATGAGCTCCATGCCATCCCGCCCGCTCAACCGTGTCCCTGGGCGCCTAGTCTACACGGTGCACAGCGGCGGTGGCTCCACCACTGCCCCGGGCCCCCTGCTTCCGTGCGGGACTACTCCGTCCGTGTAGCTCCTCCTCGTGCCTAACCTCCCCGCCGCAGCGCCAGGCCCTTCCCGCGTGGCTAGCAGTGCCCCCGCTATGCCGGAGCAGAGGCGGCCCCCGGGAGGGGGCAGCCAGATCCGGCCCCACCGCTCCGCGCTGCCCCCGCGGCTCTGCCTGGCGGGGTCCCCTCCTTCCCTCCCTCCGCAGCGCCTCCCCGCCCGCCCGCGCGCCGCCGCTTCCCGCCCGCCGCGCCCCAGCGGAGCCGA
>JAWLRI010000295.1:380337-414607 GCA_034781795.1 Crypturellus tataupa
GGCGCGGGCGCACGTGACTCGCCGCGCGGCCCCGGCGATTGTCTGGCGCCCGCGCGCTGCCACCGCAGAGGAGCCACCCGGACACGAGGGCCACCGCGGGCACCGCCGCTGCCCACACTGCTGTCCTACACGGCTGCGGGGACAAGAGGAGACCCCCGAGCTGGACATGCACAAGGAGATGTCCAGGACCTGCATGGGGCACCAAGACGGAGAGAGGTTTTGGGGTCCCTCTCGTGCCCTCAACTCCAGCGCGAGTCCCAGCAGCTGTATCACCCTGGGGAGGGAGGAGGCACCACGCACCCTTTCCCTCCAACCAGACCTTGGTAATTACCGTTCTCAAGGATGCTCTTGCATCAGGAGCCTCAGGGCAACATCAAGGAGACGGGCGTGAAATTGTCACCAACTCACCAGTGCCAGAGCCAACTGGAGGCAGCGGCACCCGGCCACACGGTGCACGAAGGAAACGCGCAACGAGAGGGATCACCCTGAGCGTGCCAAACCCCGTGCCATTCGCACGGATCCCGAAGTGCCAGGAGCCGAGTGCCACCTTCTGCACCGCGGTGACGGCAACCTCACAGTACAGAGCAGAGGAACCAGGACGGGGGACACGGAGACCCGCAGGGTCTCCCCGCACAGCCAAGCTGCAGCTCGGCCCTGTTCCACCACGTGCACGTCAGGCACCTTCCTGCCTTGCCACAACTTCTGAAACCGCCCGCACGGGCCGCTCGAATCCCCCTGTAACTAGTCTAAAGAGCCCGAGTTGAGAAATGAGCCCAAACTAACCCCAGGGAGCAAACACGGGTCGTGTGTGCGGCCGGGAACGCTTTCATGCCATCTATTCAAGACGCGAGCGGCTGTGCTGGGGTCAGGATCTCACTGCCTTTTATAGCCCTCCGAAGGACCCGCGTGGCCGCTTGTACTTCCTCGCCTCTCTTCTTCGGGCTGTCCGTTTTTAAGAGATGGAAGAGGCTAAGGTGAAATTAAAGTTAGGATAAAAAAAGGAAAAAAAAAAATCCTCCTGTAATAGATGAAGATGCCCCCAAAAGACAAAGACGTAGAAAACCCCGTTAGAAGTAATCACCGTGCGAACGGTGAACCAAGTATCCCAGCGGGATAGTTACAGCTGGAGATGTGCTTTATTCAGAGCATCACAGAAGCGTGCGCTGCCTTTTTTTTTTCTTTCTTTTTAAATTCCCTCCCTTTTTTAAAGGTGAGAATCGCATCACTGTGTGCAGTCCCCGGCTGAACCAGGACACCGGGAGAGGCCGGCCTGGTGCTCGGCTCTTCCCGCACCTACCGCCTTGGGAATGTCCCTGGCAGTTATTTCCGAGAGGAAATAACTGAATTCCTGGAGGCATCGACTCCCTGTAGGAATCTGAGGGACACGGTCAATTTTAGACGGGCTACAGGAAAGTAAACCAGACACGTGGACCCCTTTCGTGCTGGAATACAAATTAGATTTTAATACACAACCAAACACTGGAAAGTTCATCTCACTCGCAGCAATGTCATTACAGGTTACCAGTGTCCAAATAACTGAGCTCTGTTTAATAGTTTCAGTTCTGCAACTATGGGGAGTTTAGCTTTTCTTAGGATTTTTTCAGCAGACCAGAGTTTGACTAAACACACTTTCTATTCCTCTAATAATCTGCTAGCACACAGGCCTCGGCACAGGCTAACGCCATCAACTCTATACACCAAGGGGGAAAAGGAACATTTTCTAAATGACTCCACTCACCTGCTGTGACCAAGGGTTACTCGGGGCTCCTGTCGATTTTAAATCGGCCCTATTCAATGCTGCTCCTTTCTTTGATAAATATTTACTGCGTAGGTTTCCTTTGGGAGATTTTCTGTAAATCCATGATACTAAGTTTTCCCAGCGCAAAAAGATGAGTAAGTTTTCTCAGAATAGCTATACAGAATTGCATCTTCCTGGTTTGAACAGAACACAGTAATTACCCTATTAACATTTCTCAGCAAGGGGCCAGTCCGCACATCTCGGAGGACTTTCCTAAGCTCCACGCTTACTAATATTCTTCAAATTGATTAAAACTGACCAGAGTTTTGCTTACAGGGGATAGCATTAAAGAACACTTTGTTCCTAAAAGAAGTAAATGGAGAGAAGATTTTCAGCTTTAACCTTCCTCAGCAACAAGCCAAGTCTGCACCCAAGTATGATGGGGGCTCTTTGATTCCTTTGTCTTGGAAAAGTGGAAAAGGGCAGGAGAGAGCCCAAAAGCACATTTGTCCATCTCATCTTTCCCTCCAAGCTTGGCTTTAAGCCCCCTTAGCAAATCCAACAAATCCTACTTAGCAAAGCTCTAGATTTCGGGGCCTTTCTTCAGTCAGTCATTGTCCTTGACACACAGCCCTGCTGCTTATCACACCACATTATTTAGGTATCTCTCAGGACACTCGCTGTATTATTTCAACAGCTATCACATTTAAAGATGACAAACAACTGCTTTTCTGCGGTCCTCAGAAGCTCCTTGAAGGCAGATGCACGCTTACAAAAACGGGGTATTTTTCTTTATTTCTGAAAAGCTGCTCTACCAAAGGACCAGCTCTACCAGCGCACGCCGTAAACGCAGAGCTGGGCTGCCCTGGCTGACGGGGAAGCTCTGCTTTGCTTCTGCTCTTCCTCCCCAGCAAAGATGCCTCTTCTTCCTCAGCAAAGAGGCACCGAACTGGAAGCAGGAGCTGTCAGCTACTTACTCATTATTCCGACCAACGCTGTTTGCTGAATTATGGGCAGTCTGAATGAACCAAGTGACACGATTCCTCTGCAGCAGGTGGGAACTAGTGACATTTTCAGACATTTCGGAGTTAGGTAACTAGCTATGTGCTGGCTCTTGAACTCCAACTCATTTTAGGAGCAGCCTATTTGGTCAATTCAGGCCCATATTTCTAAGGTGCCACTGCTTTCCCTTTCCCAAGCAGATTTCTAAGCACTCAGCATCCAAAAAGCAGCGTCTCAGCTCCGCGGGAGACGACCCCAAAGAACACGCGGCAGTTGTAATGAGGTGATGCTCCTTTTATGATGGGAAGAAACTTCCTTCCCGCATATTAAATCAGGCTTTGGGTTTAGCCAACATCCTACATCTGCTCTAATGAACTGGAAGCCAGTCAACGAGAAGGCAGTTCAGGGTCTGATTACAGCGTTTTCGTTCCAGGCCTCCTTACGCGCGAGGAGGAGGCTCCCGCTCCACCACAGCAATGGGACCCAGCCAAGAGCAAGGCGTAAAAAAAGCGAGAGGAGGAAGGGCTCGGATGGAAGAGCAGAATTATTCCAAGTGTCACCACTATTTAAGTGATCTAATTTCAATCACTCAGAGTCCAGCTGCTCCGGATCGCTCGCAAGATGCAAAATACTCCCACTAAGCACTACCGAAACCCTTCAAGGGCTCCGGAAACCCTGTAAGGCCGTTCAGACAAACGCAACCTGCGACAGCCTCCGGTCACCACCATCCCGCTAATGCTCCAAAACCCCTGTTTCCTCTCAAATAAGCAATACAGTCCTCGAAGACTGATGTCTTTTGATGCTGAACAGTGCTGACATGTCATTTGTCCTCCCAAGCTTCAGGGCTGAAGGGAGATCCAAGACAGAGAGGCCTCGGCAGAGTTTACTTCCCACAGCAAAGCGCGTTTCATCAATTCATTAAAAGCCCCTACGTGTGCAGAAACCCAAGCGCTCCCAGCGCACGGTCCAAACTCAGGGCACCTTCAGCCCCTTCCTCCTAACTTCCTAAAACCAGTTCACCATCCCCTGCCCTGTAAGTCATTCACTTGCACCCCAGAGCATCAGGATGGCCCCCGAGTTTGCGCGGATTCAACTTCTCCCGCCCCGGAGCAACAAAACAGTGAAGCCGCAAGTGGCGCAGAGGGAAGTCACGGGTCAGGCTGCCTGTCACGCAACCGTAGGAGGGGAGAGGATACAGTTAAATTGCAGAACTAAGGGGATCCAGATTGTGACCGTACTACATTAGACACTCCTGTTGTTTTTCACCTCTGCCTTAGTTTTTCACCTATCAAACAGGAATAAATACACATTATAGGTTTCTGCCCACCGGGGGCTGCTCAGAAAGGAAAAGCTGCATTTGAGCATTTGGGACTTTTGCCTTCCTCTTCCTTCACCAGGGGAAGGGGTGGCTGGATGGCTCCCACACCAGCGCGTTCCCACGACTGCTTCCCATGCGGAGCTGGGATTGACGGAGCCCGAAGGAGCCGCGCAGGGCTCTGGAATGGGCAGGCCCTCCGAGCTCCCAACCCGGGCGCCGCAGGGAGCTGCGGACGGAGGCGCAGGCTCCTCGGAGCGGGAGCGCGGCGCGCGCAGCTCCACCTTGTCCGGCGCAGCCGCCTGCCGCAAGAGCTGCGTGTCGGGACCTGCAGCTCCTCCGAGCTGCATTTCACTCCCAGGCGCTGCCGCACGGTACCTGAGCTCACCGGAAAGCACCAAGGAAGCCCCAAGTCGTCCAAGAAAGCCACGTTTGGAAGCAATCTGTGGAATAGACAGCCCATCCCGCAGCCGGACAACGTACAAAACTCCGCGCTCCTCCAGCCCGCGGCCACCTTCGAGCCCGTCGGTGCTGCTGCCTCTTGGTGAGGCTCATCCCAAGGGCAGAGCCCAGCCAAGGGGCTGCAGCAACGACCTGCTAATCACGGCCAGACTATCTCCAACAGACCCTGCTTACAGATTAGCACCTGATGTTCACCCCACATTGTGCATCTCGCTAGGATTAATCCCAGTGTCACCTCATTAATGGGCACTTCAGCGCTCCCTAAACACTGTCCATCCCTCCTGACTCCACCCTGATATTTTATACAAGGGACCCAATGCGATACAAGGTAACACAGCTGTTTTGATGAAGTTGTTTCCCCTCCTACTACAGTTGCTGATAATTTTGCTGGTTTTTGTGGACTTTGCGGAGTGCTCTTTTATCTGAGCCTTAAAATTTCAGGCTCCGCTTTGGTTCCATGGAACACAAAATACTTAAAACTGCAGTAATGGCAAGTTATCACCTGCATTTACCAGTGATGCACTGGTAACTGCAGCAAACAACAACCAATTTCCAGGATTCTTACCCTGGAAAATCTACTTACACCCAAAAAGTGGAGCTGCTGCCCTGCCTGGGGACAGGACGTAGGAGCTGATGACCAGACCATGCAGGCAAGAAAATGATAAGATGCAACTAAGTAGGTGCTCAGAGAGCAGTGAGGACACTGGTAGGGCCTTCATTAGGCCAACACTGCTCTGATTCAGGAACGTTACTCGTGACGAGGCCCACACAAATCCCCATTCTACATCAACACAAGGTCACGGTCATTAAACACAAACCCCAAACCCCCAGCTGGCCAGAGCGATCCCAAGGCCTGGGTTTCCCAGCCCCACAGCAGCTCCTCTCCGGGGGCTTCTCTCCCATCTCTGCCCAAAGCTCCCAGCTCCTTCCCAAGGCAGCGGCACGGCGGGGAGCTGCTGGACAGGCCGAGCGCAGCGCGTGGCCGCTGAGAACGCACGGAAATCCCGAGCGTGCCAATGCCACGGGGCGAGGAGGGAGAGCCGGCACCGCCAGCTCCCTCCGCGCTCGCTTGGGGAACAGGCAGAACAAGAAACCGTGAGACAACTCACAGGAGTAAAGGAAAATGAGACACGGCTGCACCTTGGCAGCAGCGACAGCTCCGAACAGTCAATTGCCATTTACGGAGTGATCCGGATCGCAGGTAACGTTAACGCGCGCTGACCGCCCGGCACAAGCTACTGTTGTGCAGACACTACCCACGCTCCACGGTCATCATTAATGCCAATACACCTTCATTCTGAAGCTCAGAACCAAATTATGCCACTATTCCCTGTTATAAAACTCCCAATAAATTATTTCCCGATGCATTCGGACGATGGATTTAGCATCTTGCTCCAGAGAAAGGAATGCAAGAGTTAAGGGCCAAAGCACGGCCGAAAGCCAACAAGGGGCACACGATTGCTCGGGGATATTTCATAGAACACTAATCACTTCATCTGATTTTAATTCCTGACACCAAATCAGCATATAGCTTTTCAAAGGAAATCTTGTCCTAGATTGCAAGGTAATCAATCACAATTAACGCGGAAACAAGCCTTTCCATCGCTGTCACGCCTTGTGAACCGAACAGCAGGGCCAGCAAATGCATTTTCGCAGCATCCTTAGAGCCAAGGCAGGTAGGATAATTCGGGATAGGCCTGACAGCAGCTTCCACACATCCAAGAGCAGAAACTTCAGCCAGGCCTTGCGCTTCTCCTCCGGAGCATTAGCTCAACGAGGGCTTTTTATGCCATTTCTATTACGAAGCTCCATCCTGATCCCGGATTAGCTCACTCGTTACCTGAGAATCATTTCCCCGTTAACGTACTCTATTCCGGGGGAGCCTAATTCTGCCCTCGGAGAAACCACAGGCACCAGAACCAACATTTCCAGCGAGATGATTTTTCCTAAAACCAAAGAAAACTGTTCCAGGTGTAATCCCATGCCCAGAGAGAGAGCGATCGAGCAGTTAGAGCATTAACCTTGATTTTGGGAGATACGGCTTTTAGTCCCTACTCCGAACATTCCCATGCAGCAAATGACAGGGTTTAGAGGCAAGAAAAAGCTATCTGAAAAGTAAAGAACTGCACTTACTAGCTGCACAGGTATATCATGACATATATATATCATGAAAGAGCAGGAGGCACTTTGATATTTAGATGGTTCCTATCACGCTAACACCCAATTACCCACGCACAATTAGAGAAGATGTCCAAGTCTGCCGCACGCACAGCTGCCCTGGGTCCTTTCCAGGGGCTCCAAAGCTGAGCAATTATCACAAGTCCCTGATGCCACAGTAAGCAAATGAGTGTCTTCTTTTTTCTTTTTTTTTTTTTAATAAAACACCAAACAAAAATCTATGCTCAACAGCCACCCCGCCGCAAAGGGACTCGAGTACTTTTTGGGTCGCCGTCACCACGCGCGCGGCCCCCGCGCAACAAACAGGCAGTTTCTGCAGACACGTGGGTCATGCTCAGCAAACTGCCCTTCAACGCGGAGCCTTCCTGCTTAGCAATGCCAGACTCTGGGATACTAAAGAAAAAAAAGAAAAACAAGTTCTATCTCATGCCAGCGCTCCCATCACTTCAACACGGCTCCTGCACGGAGGTAGCAACTTTCCTTCAAGCTATTTCACAAGCATGTCTGAGGGAAGACCACCTCTTGTCTGGCACCGGCTTAATTATTTACCTCCAGTTAATGAATACCAGATTCTCCTCCTAAACTTGCACAGGGTGCATAGTCCTACAGTCATTTGGACTTTAAATCCAATAGACTGTTCTGAAGAACACAACTCAAAGTGAGGAGAGGAAGGATCCCACACTGCCAGGAAAAGCTATTTATAGGGCCAGGACCCTGAGGATGTCCAGGTAGCAAAGCAGAACAGTCCATCCCGTCAAAATGACCCCTGGAAAGCACCAAAACCTTGAAGTCTAAGGAGACATTTTGCAATTTAACTGGCAGCTTTATGCCGAGGAGCCTGGAGAAGGGCAGAAAGCCCCGTGTTTATAAAGCAGGTGACCCCCTTCTTATGCAGCTGGTCCCCTCTATCCAAAGGGACAAGAACAGAGTGAAGGACACAAGGACAAGAGCAGGATAAATGTAAATGCGGATGTTTGGGAGGAATTTTCCTAATGTTAAAGCGAGCAAAGCAGCACAGGCCGAGGGGGATGCACGGTCCAGGTGCCCCGCGGCACAACCGGCCGGACGACGGGCTCTCGGGTCGGCACCCAGACCTGAGCCACGAGGCTCCGAGCTGCACGGGCAGCCGGCGAGGGCCAGGGCAGCGCTGCGGGGAGGCCGGAGCCCTCGGATCCAAACCGGCCTCGGATCCAAACCGGCCTCAGATCCAAACCACGGGCCTCGCGCGGCCTCATCCACCCCGGCACTGCCGCAAGCAGCACCGACAAACGGAGAGCGTGAACGAAGCGCAACCCCCCGGCCCCATCTCCCACGGCGGCGGCGGGAGCCGCAGCCGAGGCTGTGGCCTGGGCACGGGATTTAAAACATTCCTGTTCAGTTATTCACGGGCACGTTGCCAGCGCGCTGCTGACATCAGAAGGGAAACGGTAATTTTCAGAGTTTCTCTTAGTCAGACCTGCAAGAAATTTCACAAGCGAGGGGGGAAGTACTTGTTTAAGTCTCCCCTGGGGAAATTCCAGAGTCCTCCTCGCTTCAAAAAGCTGCTCGTTGAGAAGAGCCGCAGAATTTCTCAGGATGGAAAAGTCACTGCTACGTTCGGCCCCGCTTTGCCGCTGCCACCGCTCTCTCCTCCGGGCCATCACTGTCACCTCCCAGGAAAAAATGACAAGTTATTCCTCAGGTTTGTTGTGTGGCCAGAAACTCTCGGTTTAGCATGAAATCCAGCGCACAGCCACAGCGGGACCCGGTCACCAGGGCTTTGGGGTCTCCCTCGGCTTCTCCGAACATGCTCCCTACCTCCGCCTCGCAGCTCGGTGGGATAGTTTAGGCACAACATTAATTACGTAGGAGCAGCAGGAAGTTACGCAAGTTTGGGAAAAAAAAAAAAAAAAAAAAAGAGTTAGTAGCAATTTAAGTTGTCCTTGAAAGAGGTTCAGTTGCTAAAGTTAACTTAAGGAAATAACATGCTGGTTACTGCAGAAAATGACACAGACTCTAATGGACCAGGAGGATTTGCGGGGTTAGACGAACTGATTTTTCATGGGAATTTCATAGGAATTAGCACACACACACTCACTCATGCTCCTACGGGAAGTTTTTTCACATTAGTGTTTATGGAATGAAACAAATCCCCTTCTTCACTTGCTCCTACCCTTTTTTCACCCTTTTCTCTCCCCCTCAAAATAAAAAGGAACGAGATCAGGTATCAGACTCCAGCTACAGCTATCATTTTACCCTGAACATACAAAGCAAAGTTTTTTTTTATTAAATTTACCTACCATTATGCACCATCTTTTACATTTTGCTCCGGAAAGCTCATGCCTGAGTTGTGTAAATACTTACTGAGCTGTCACTTAAAGTACTCCAGAAAGGAAACCCAGGCAAACTTGGAGATGCTCCTCTTGATGAATTCCATAAAACCCCCAAAAACGCTCAAGCTGCAGGACTGGGCTGAGTCCCGACACTGGGAGTGCAGGTGCACAGAGCAGTAAGGAAAAGGAACCTCTCCCTCATCCATATGTTAATATATATTATCATCTGCTTAAGACGCTACAGGAACAACTAATATATGTGCATGAGATGAGTCCTGAGCGAAGTGGCTCCTCCTGTTCCAGCCCGGCTTCTTCTCCTCCACAAGCCTCTCAGGGCAGCGTTGGATGCTGCTTCTGTAAGCGCACAGCTTCATTAAGGAGGTCTTCCCCATGCACTTAACTAAAACTATGTACACTAGGGAGGAGAGACGGGTCTGCTCTTGAGGGATGAGACTCAGGAGACCAATATTCCCTTCCCAACCCTGTCCCGGCCTCACGGGGCCTTGGCAAAGCCACCTTCAGCCCTTCTGCTGCAGAAGAGCCCCTGGAAGAGCTCGAGACTTCACGAAGCCCGAGTTTCCACACGTTCTCAGCCCCAAGACCAAGAATACACGTAATAGTGCAGAGATGACGTTTAATTTACGGCGGGGATCGATTTAGGGCTGCAGCGGGGGGCAGCAGGAAGCACTCGCCGCCTCTGCCCGCTGCTCCGCTCCTCTGCCCGCGCAGGAAGAAGCCGACGCGGCACCGTCAACTGCTCCCAGCGCCGAGGAGCAGGCGGGAGCAGGGACCCAGGCGGCGCGCGCGGCCGTCTCGGTGCAGCGTGCCAAGGGAAACTGCCTTTTTTCCCCTCCAATCCCACCTGTCACTCACTTCTAGCTGGAGATTTACAGCTCTGGCTAACAGGCGTCCAGGATAACTTCTCCAGCAGCGTGTACACAGCCCTCTGATAAGCTAAGGGCTGAACTTCTTGAAATCAGCAACTGACAGAAGAGTTTTTGCAGAACTTTTTGTGAAAATACTTTCTTCCCCCTTCCCTGAAAATACCCTGGTTTTTTTTCCCCCCACCAGAAAGAATATTTTGCAATACTCTTTTGCACCCACACTGATAAGCTTAAGGTTCCTTCCAGGAGGGAAAGCAAGGGGCCATAACAGCCACACTGAATATTTCGAGTTTATCTCTCTGCATTTCCACCTGCCTTGGGTTTCTGCTCTGCTCCAGTTGCCGCTTGGGAGTTTCAAGCGCTCTTGGCAGGAACCGGGCAGCGACCGGCTCCCGAGCTGCTCCCCAGAGCAATCCCTCACACGGGAGCTGCGATTGGGAGCAGAAATCCGTCCGACTAGACAGAGCATTGCAAATACACCAAGGCAGAACAGGAAAGGGCATCTCTCCCCTCTCATATTTGAATCCTGGAGATCAGAGATTCAGATGTGCGGGGTTAACAACGGGATTTCCAAGTTGGTGGTTTTCCTTTGAAAAGAGGAGGAAGAAAAACGGGGGGGAAAGTCGCACAGGAGATAAAAGTCTTTTTAAAAAATAGCAGCACTATTTAGCTTAATTTTAAACTTTAGTTTCTCTCTCTGAAGGAAATATTCTGGGATTTTGACAGGGTCTTTGTGTTAATACTGCTTATAATGTAGCATTCATTGACGAGTGCTCTTAAGGCTATGGAAAACAAAATAACCATGAATTTACTAAACAGAAGACAGCAGCAAGGCGCAGATTTACTGGAACACTTGACTCCCATGCTTCTCCCAACCCCAATTTCTAGTCTGTCTAAAAACAGGGAAGAAGTTCAGCAAAGCCCAAAGGTCACTTTAGAAAACTGTGATGCTAAAACTTCTGTTACCTAGAAGGAACTAAACTGCACGGTTTTAGGAAACTGGCAAGTAATTTAGCAAAACATATGGCCTAAAACAACCTCTCACAACTGCAAGAGACACCCCAGGGAGAAACCTCCTTCATCCAGGAAACAGCCGAGCAGGGACAGTGCCTGGAAGTCACCCTTGGTAAAAGGCAGGTGGGAAGCAGGGTCAACCCCTCTGCAGCCAGAAAAAAGGCAAGAAACAGGATACCATTTGCCCCAAGACAACCCCAAGGACAGGAGAGAAGAGCTGGAGAAGAGAGTTAAAAATGAGACGCAGCATCCAGCGTACACCAGGCACCTCAAAAAGGAGCATCGCCACAACGGTACTTCGGAACCAAAACATTTTAAGAGCATCCAGCAACACTTGGGCTGCCTGGAAAAGTAACCCAGGAAAAGCTGCGGCGCCCGCTTTCAAATTAACTAGATCCATCTTCATGACAACACTTAAATACTGCATTTTTCCAGCACAGAAAAGGCCTAAAATTACTGCTCGTCCGGAGCTGCGTCCCACCGCAGAGGGAGAGGAGGCACCGCTCTTTTTTGCTGGGAAAACCGAGCGTTTCCTACACCCCGCGAGCCGTCCAAGTCCTCCTAGCATTACAATGCTAAGCAAGGAAAAACCCCCGCGATAAAAGCCAACAGGAGCCAGGTCTCGATTTCAGATTCCAAGATATCACAGCTCATTGGCAACGCTGAGCCATTTGGTGCCAATTTAGCTTAAAAACCATATTTTCAACAACATTTTTCATGCCTCGCTTGCTACTGATGTTGAGATCTAAGTCAACAAAAAATAGTTATTGTATGGCAGCGGGCCCGGAAGCGTTTTTTTTTATTAAACATACCATTTTTAAACGGCTTTTGCTGAACTTATCAGAGGCCTAGAGATGTCAGTGCACCTCTGGGAGGTTACCCACGATGTGAATGTTTAATGCAATCCAGAGGCATCTCCCGTTACAGGAGACGCCGTTTGCTGGAGCGAGAGCTTCTTCCACGAGAGACGCTCCCCGAGCACAGGGAGGGAAGGCACCTCTCCGAAGGCGTCTGCTCCGAGGCTCCAGGTGCTTGGAAAGCCAGCTGGATATTAGGAAAGGCTAGGACTCTGTCGGGGAAGGGGAGGAAGAGGAGAAACGCATGACAGAACCGTTAGCAAAATGGAAAAACTGAAAACAAAGAGCCCCAGGGCTGGTTTCCTACCAGTCATTCCCACAGCAAACCACAGATTTCTCAGCCCACGTCGTGCCGAAGAGGCAGGCTGATCTCTTGACCCAGCTCCGCAGTTCCCAGCATTAAGTCACCAGGAAAAAAAAAAAAAAACTGTGAATTCCCTGCGCTTCTGTGCCAACTTCTAGGAATGCCGCATCACCGGCCACCACTCACACAAGCGCGGGCTACAAAGTGCCGCCCGGGCTCCGCGTGAGCGATTATAATTTCAATTTATTACCGGAAGTATTCTGCCAAAACAACTTTCACGCCAGAAATTACTTCACTTTTCTTGATGAGCGATGTGAAGAAACTCCTCTCGTGGCATCATTCATAAATCCTAATGAGTTTAGAGAACACCGGGCACTTCTTCTTTTCTGCGTTCTCCTTCCTCCTCTCCCCCAAACCTTACGTTTTCTATCCCAAACGTGCCTGGAAGGAGGAAGCCCAGGCTACCTTCCCAAGCCTGCACCTAGGGATGCTTCTCCATCTAGTTCTCAGCCAGATGGATTACATCCTCCCCTCACTCTCCTAGACTTTCTCAAAGTCACCTGTCAAGGTCCTGCATTGCTGCCCGCAGTGTAAGATTAAGACAAGACGCAAGTTCAAGCTCTAAGTTCTCCCAGGCCGGGGAATATAACAGAGTTCACCAGAAGTCAGAACAGGAGTGTTGCTATTCACGAACCATTTCTTGTGGGCAGCACAGATGACGCGGGGAAGCTTTCACAATGCTCGATAACTCTGTTTTATTTTTATTTTTCTAAAAACAAAAAGGAATCGGCACTTTGAGTCCAATGATCCTTGGCACAGAAGGGCCTTGATAGTTCTGCTTTTATTTTTACAAACCTATCAGGACAAAAGAAGTCTCTTTCTTTGTAAATTCAAATCAGAACGGTGACAGAAAAGCACTTTTGCCTGACACGCTCCCCAAGGAAACACCTCGTTGAAAGTTCAGCCTGACACCATGGTTTAGTGCCCACTTTGTCCAGGTTGAAGTTTTACGGGATATGAAAAGTGCCCCCAAGTAACCGCACCAGCTTCCACGACACTTTGACAAGTTTCTCACGGGTTTTGGGCAACCAAAACCTTCACTTTGAGTAGTCAGAGACTCGCTAGGAGCTGCCGTTAGACACTTTGATGCCCACAGCAGGAGTAAGACCCAACCTACTAGAAAGCATCACTTCCACACGACGGAAACGCCAACCACGTAACTCTGGACCCAACGGAAAAGCCAACCAGGTAACTCTGGACGCAGGCCTTGCCTTCAGCAATCGCTGAACAAACACCGAGCGGTTTTGAGATCGATGCCGGAGGAAGACCGAGCACGAAGGGACACTCTGGAGGCCGCACGTTACACTCCGGGGTACCAAATGGCTCTGACCTGGGGCTCCAAGTCAGCCCAGGAAACAAAAGGATCCCGCACCAGGCCCCGCGCGGGCTGCGCACCGGCACATCTAAACACAGCAAGTTACCCCATTTTCACCACAGTTTTCGGATATTAGACCCCAGCATCACTTTTCCCCTCTCCCCAGGAACACCCAGCGGGCACGACTTCTCCTCTGCATGTTTTCCGGCCTTCTGCATTTCCAGCAAACGAGTAATTCCAGCTGTGCAGTAATAGTTGCGATTTCACACGAGTCGGTTCTAGCACTTTGATGAAGAACAGGGCGCTACGGCACGGTGACCCCAACCTTAATAAGGATCACAACACCCGCAATACGTTCCTTTATTAATAAAAGGAAGAGCGACGCTACCAGGGCTTGTCCCACACGAGCAAAAGGGCAGCTGAACGTGCCCTAACATTTACAGCTGGAGGCTCAAGCCTCGGCTCTGTTGAAGTCTCTATTAGGTGCAAACTACTAACTGACCATTTGCAGTGATACAGCCCCCAACGCGGCTTTGGCTGCCGTTTCCGTCTCCTCGACGCCGTCCACCTGCCCCGGAGCACGCGGCGGGGCGTCCCGCGCGCCCCGGGCCCCGCGGCGCGGGCGCTGAGGCGGGCGCTCTCTCCCGCCAGACTCGCCGAGCATCATGGACATCTCCATCTCCTCCGAGGCCGAGGAGAGGAGCCCCAACGTGAACAACGTGCCCGACTACGCGGGCGACATCCACGGCTACCTGCGCGAGATGGAGGTAGGAGGGCGCGCACGCAGGGTCCCGGCTGTTGAGCCGGTGCGGGCAGGGCTCCCCGTGCTGCCCAGCACCCTGCAGCGAGCGTGGCCGTGCTGAGGCGCCTGCCCCCAGCCGCCCCCGTGCCAGCTGAGCCCCGTGCCCTACGCACCCTCCAGGTGAAGTGCAAGCCCAAAATGGGCTACATGAAGAAGCAGCCCGACATCACCAACAACATGCGGGCCATTCTCGTGGACTGGCTGGTGGAGGTCGGCGAAGAGTACAAGCTACAGAACGAAACCCTGCACTTAGCCGTCAACTACATTGATAGGTTTCTGTCCTCGATGTCTGTCCTGCGAGGAAAGCTCCAGCTCGTGGGTACTGCTGCCATGCTGCTTGCTTCGTAAGTAGAGCTGGTTAATGGGAAATTCCACCTGCTGGTCTCATGCGACTGGAAATCCTTTCTTATGGCTCCCATGCTTTGTTCTGTGTAGTCTGACTGGCCAGGGTGGCTTCGCACTAGATAAAAAGCAGTAGTTATCCCCTCAAAAGCTTGGTAGCTTGGGTCAAATGCTGCAAACAAGGGACTAGATGTGTTTCTGGAGAGGCCTAGTGTGAGGAGTCATCATTTGCAGCTGCAGCAGCGAAAAGCTTTTGGGATGTATGCGCAAAGAAAATCTTGCTTACAACTGTTAGTCGATTGTGTTTTCAGGAACTTCAGTAACTCCTGAGTCCTAAATTACTTAATAATAAAGCTGTTAAGTTTAAGTCTCTGTAACTTCAAAGTTATGCTGATCCAAGACCTAGGGGACTGGAGGCAGCAAACTCGAGTAACAGTACACAGCTACTCCACAAGCCAGAACTTGCACTTACCTGCTTTTCATTAAGGGTTGCTGCTTACCTGGTTCTCTGCTACGCAACAACTTGCTCATAACTACTCTTTACCGCAGAAAGTTTGAAGAAATCTACCCTCCTGAGGTCGCAGAGTTTGTCTACATCACAGATGACACCTACACCAAGAAGCAAGTTCTAAGGATGGAGCACTTAATTTTGAAAGTTTTATCATTTGACTTGGCAGCTCCAACGATCAACCAGTTCCTTACACAGTATTTCCTGCACGAACAGACAAGCGCAAAAGTTGAGAGCTTATCCATGGTAAGTTAGAGTTAATAGCTGAATCTGTAACTGGGCAGTTATTAGTGCAGCTTGCAAGCTCTGTTTTCTTTCACCAACAGAAAACCAGTGCAAGATATCTCAGGGCAGGCTTTCCTGTCTCAGTCTCTGTTAAATCACTAAATCACTCTTTGGGCAAGGTTTGGGGAGCACAGTTGGTGCCCCGTGTGCCCCTCTGGGGTGTCGCTCTGCCTCTTGAGAGCGACCTGGCTTTACTGTCTGGTATTTGAGCTGGCTCAAGCACGCGTGCTTACTCGGATCAGGCCAAGATCGATAAATTCTGGGTTTGTTTCAGGGCTGGTTGGTTTGTATGTTAAAATTGTATAGGGATCAATGCATAATTTTTGTCGGTCACCAGAAACGTGCACCTTGAGTAGGTAGTATTTTGTCTGGGAGGACTTGTCTACTGTGGTTCAGTTGGCTTGGAAGGGATACAGCTTTTGTGCTGTAAGTCTCCAAGCTGGCTTTGTAAACAGCACAAACAGGGAACATCCTGGGCTTGTTCTGGATCTAGGCTGATGTTACCATAAACCCCAAGTGTGCGGCAGGTGCTGGAGATGCTAAAGGGAAGCAGCGCCTGAGCGAAGGTGAAGTGTGCCTGGATCCTTCCCTCGGTACCTCATGTGCCTCTGAGGCCAGACCTGTGCCACCTGATCAGCATGTGCAGGAATGGTGTTAGGTCATGGCTAGCACGGATGCTTTGAGGGGTGTATCCTGCGTAGTCTCCAGGTTTTGTTGCTGTTGAGGACGCCCAGAATCAGGTGGCAGTCTCATATGTCAGGCTTCATTTTATTTCTTTATTTTCTCGCTGAACCTGTGTCCAATGCTTTAACCTGTCTCAACTTTGTCTTGAGCAGAGTATCAGTATTTGCTAGAAAGCACAAATGTGGGACCATCTCACTAAGGCAATTAATTATGAAAAGCTGTTTCACTAATGGGCAGAATTTGGAGCTTAAGGTTGAGTCCAAGAGAAGCTATTTTTTATTCTTCCTTTTAGAAATAGATGACTCTTTCTCTTGTCTTCCTTGCAGTATCTTGGGGAGCTGAGTCTAATAGATGCTGATCCTTATCTGAAATACCTGCCATCAGTTATTGCTGCTGCAGCATTTCATCTAGCAGGCTACACAATCACTGGACAAACTTGGGTATGTAGCGCAGAAATGGAGTCTTCAAGTCCCTTCACAGCTATTTTAGGCAGTTTTGCATCGTGTGGCCAAGGCTCCTTTTAGGGCTCAGGTTGCTGGAATTATAGCCCCTCCACACCAGGAGTTTGTTATTATGGATTGTGCCTGGGGTATCTGAAAGACTGGGGGGAACCCATTCTGGGAAGGGAGAAGCATTTCCTGATGTGTTCTGCTCTTTTGATTCCCGTCAAAGCTGTTAGCAGCCTCCTTGTGATACAGAGTGAGCACTGGAGGGAAGAAATATTTCTAGTTTGTGCCTCTAAAGGCTAGTTTTCAGGATTAACGAACTGCTAAAATCTGAGCAGTAATTATTAAATTGCTTGATGTCCAAGGGAAACATGCCAAAACATTCCTCTTGCTTTTCTTTTTCTCAGCCTGAATCTTTGTGCAAAGTAACAGGCTACACCCTAGAAAACATTAAGCCTTGCCTCATGGACCTACACAAGACCTACCTCAAAGCAGCACAGCACACGCAACAGTCAATAAGGGAAAAATACAAGAGTACAAAGTGAGTATCTGTAGACATGTGTAAATTAGTATTAAGTGTGAGTTATCCTAATGTGTAGTTGCTACTCTGGGGGTTTTAGCTTGCAATGGGTCTTAAGTCAGACTAAACTAACCAAATGGACATTGTGAGTGACAAGACTCCCAAGATTTGTGTGTGATGCTTTGTGGAGCAGTAGTTCATGTTCACCGACACACCAGCTATCGCTGCCCAGGCCATTTGCTGTGCTGTGGTAACTGCAGTGATTTTCCTGATGCTCGTGCAACTGGCAGTCAGGAGGCTGCCTCATGCTCCTAGAAACCCAGAGTGGCTGAGGTGCTCCTGAGTGTTTTGTTGGCCCTGCCATTAGTGAAAGGCGCTTTGCTGCAGTACCTGTGCTGCTCTTTCCAGCACAGAGCACTTAAGTGAGGTTACAGCCTGCGTGTTTTTCCTCCCCTTCTCTAGGTACCATGGAGTATCGCTCATTGATCCGCCAGAGACACTAAACCTATTGTGATAATCAAGAGACTGATATTTTAAAAAGATGTATATTACCTTTGCAAGAAAATGATGTACAGTTTTAAACAAGGTTCAGAAATCTAGATGTGATCATTTGGAGTATTAATGCAGGTTTTGATGAGCTTAATTATGAGGTTAGTTTTATGTGGTTTTAATGTAAATCTTTTGTACATGCAATCTTGTTAAAATATTTAGCTGGACTTTTTTTTGTAAGAATGGTCTCTTCAAGCACAAAATTAACCATTCAGACCAAGTGCAAGTCTGAGACTGCTTATCTAATTATAAACAGTAACAACAGCAGTGCATTAAAATAGGGCTTTCCTCTTTCCAAGTGAGACTGACTTGGACTCCACAACAGTATTTGTAGCATTTTTTTACTGTCTAGTTTAATCTGAGGCTTAGCACAGACCCTGTGGCTTAACAGCTATAATTTTGAAGGAACTGCACAGCTACAAGGAGAACACCTTGCTGAAATAAACTTGTGTGAGACTCTTTAGGATGTGCTAGATACTGGGACCCTGCTTGTAGAAAGGCAGTGTACTGCCCAATCTCTGTCAGGCTAAAGGCTGAGTGCTCTACAGCAGGGACCACGCGTTGCAAACTATCCTGAGAGTCTGTACTTAGTGCTTCCTTGATGTACAGAACGGTCTTGCCATAGGTAGTTTCTAGTCACAAGTGCAAAATGAATACTAATTTAAGCCCATAGAATTCCCACTAATGCATTATCTGCCCCAAAAGCCCATCAATGTCCACTAAACGCATCAGTTTACTTGGCACTTTGCTACAGTTCAGTCTTCCCACCAGAGTGATCTGCTGCCGTGCTGTCAAGAAGGAGGGAGGCTGGAAGGGATGCCTTTTGCAGGGACCATGCAGTGTGGCCCTCGCTGTGCGCATCTCTATCGCTTCAGAAGGGCTCCTCTGCAGCATGTAGCAAAGGTGCAACCAGCTCATGTTAATTTTTCTTAGCATTTATTAGAATTTCCCCAGAACTATTACCAAACTAGCGGCAAATAATCAGTGTTGGATCAAATGGACACTTGCCTTCAACATGTACTAAAGAAGTGATGTCTTGACCCTACTGTGCTTTGCCTGTGAATCAGTGAATGTATGAAAGTGGATTTTTAAATGGGCCATTTCCAGGTTGGTTAATAAACATCTTTACATCTGATGTTAGTGGTCCTGCTGGTACCTTAACAATGGTGACTGTTGGTGGCATTACCATCCTAAATTGGCACTCCTTCCTAAATTCCTGCAGGGACTGTCCTGCTGAACCTGTGCCACTCTAACGTTTAGTTAGTAAGCGTAGGGGGGTGCCTAACTGAAAACACAGACAGCACCAGCAGGATTGTATACTTACTGTCTGTGGGACAATTGGTGTGGGTTATAAGGAGGACAGCACCAGCCCTCTAGCAAACTGCTAAGCGTGCATTTTGATGAGAAAATTCACATGTCTACTGAGTAGCTAAAAACTTGCTGTTCTGCCCCTGTGCCTGCTGAAATCCAGTTCAACCGTGTTTGGTCTGTGGTCAGAGTCCTCCACAAAACAACACAGTTTACAGAACTCTAGTTTAGTGGTGTTGGCTTATGAATGAAAGATAGGAGTATGCAGCAGAGGCGTCTCCTCTTTCAGCAGAAATGAACTTTTTGGGATGCACTTTGGCATTTGGTGTATTCTAATACGTAATGAAGAACTGTATCTTGTTAGTCTTCCTTGTTCTCCAGTAGCTTCATTAGCTCAATTGCAATAGCTTGCCACTGAAAAGCTAAACTTGGTTTGACTGAAACAACACACTATCATGTCTGGTGCTTGGTCTGGAAAATGCTCTAACCTTACAAGTGAGTGGGTCTGAATAGCCATTAACAGATGGGCCCTTGCTGTACTTGCAACTGCAGCTGGTGACCTTGGCAGCTCTAATGAAAATGCTCCATGGCTACTGTCTGCAGGCCTAGAGCCCATGGCTTTTCTTGAGAAGCTGGGTCCTGCCTTCTCCTTTTGGTGGCACAGACTGGGAACTTTAAATACTATGAAGAAGTGCAAATGTCAGAGAACCAACTTAAAAGCTTACAAATTACTTTCCCCTCCTCCCCCGAAAAGAGCAAAATGCCAGTACTCAGGTGAAAGGCTTAGGCTGCAGTAGTTGACTATTTTACAACTTAATGAAACATCTCCTTGCTTGATTTTTGGATAAGAAGCATTGCAACTGTTTCTATAGGATAGAAACACAGAAAGCTTTGCTTTCAGCCAAGGGGCCTGTATAACCTGAGAAAGGCTCTGGCACTCGGCTGGCATCTTGGCCTAGTCTGGCTCTGTTCTTCCTGCTCTGCCCACAGTTCTTGCTATTGCAGGAAGCCTCTTCAGTTTCTACAGCCAACAGGGGCCCTTTCTAGCTTTTCTTGGAGCTCTGAACAAAAACAAAAGCCCAGGGTGCACTGTACTACCATTCTGTCTATCCAGTGTAACTTCTGTATTGCTTTCAAAAAGAAACAACTTAGGGATGGATGTAGGGCATGCATTATTAGGTAGAGAAATAACAGGATTCCTAAGTAAAAGGGGAGAGAGCGCTGCCAAGACTACTGTTCTTCCTGAAGAAGGTGAAGAAATTGAATCTTCACTCATTCCTGTACTCCTAAGGGCCATTTCCAATGAGAAGAACTGACACTAAGAAAGTGCACTGGTTTAGCTCCTGGAGGAAGAGATTTTTGTCCCTTTTGGAGAGGACACACCTTAATTAAAGCTGATCATTAGCAAGAAGTTGTCCCTAAAACCCTACTCTCAGATATAGTATTTGTGACAACAATTTCTTTCCTGTTCATATTTCACAAAATACTGAGGTCACATGTAAAATAATCCTACTTTGCTCTTGTACATATGTGTGTTTATCATTTAACTCTGTTTTCAAACAAAGCAGCTAAACCATCTTGGAAACTTTTTTCTTTTGCTTTGTTGTGTCTGATTTTAAATTCAGAGCATAATTCTTTAGGGCAAAAAGCATTCCTGTTTGTTGCATGTAATATTTAATTAAACTTTTTAAAAAAAACTGTATTGCTGAACTGTGAGTCATTCTCATTCAAGTTTTGCAGCCTCTTGTCCCCAGTCAGCTGCTTTTATAATATTTTAAGTATTTGTATTTTTGCTCATTTTCTATAAAGCAATTTTAGTGAAGGTAAGACATGGAATTATATGCAAAGACTGTCCTAATCGCATCCTGCCATGGCATCTTTCAAGGTATGGTAATAGCTATGTTAATCAAAGAACTCTTTTTCTCTCCCATTAAGCGGGAGTCATCATTCTTTCTGACAGCCGACCTCGCATCCTACTGTGATTTATACTCCTATAAAAATTAAGTTGTTGCTGGGACTGTTTTGCTAAGATTACTCTCCCTCCTGATTGTACAGCTCAGGTTACACAACTTAGAGTCGTTTGAGCAGGATACTACTAGAGAACTTAATTTATACAGAGACTTGATTTCTTTTATTTCAAAACGTGTACAAATATGTAGAGTATATATGGAAGCCACCCTTAGTTGGGATGGGAGGGAAATTATCTACAAAAATGTCAGTAACAATAGACAAATTATGTCTTGTACAGTGATGCTGAAGGACAGGTGATCACTTTAATGAGCAACTCTCTTCTTTTTTCTCTTTTTGTTAAATGTTTTCTTACTTGTATTTTCTTGTTTCAAGGTGGCCTGTGTTCTGTAAGCAAATGACATTATAAACAAAATTAACATATTAAGGAATTTTATTTGTGTACCACAACAAACATTTACCATGCTGAGCACAGAGCTCCTACGTAATGTGAATGTTTGCATGTGTTTAAAAATATTTTAACTGAAGTTTCCATGGCTCATGGAGGGCAACAACACTAAGTCTAACCTCTGAAAGATTAAATTTCAAGATTTGTTGTAACAGGCAGCCTCTGCAGCATCTCTTAAGCAGCAACTGCTTCTAATACACTTTTATGCTTTTAGGCCTAGTGGGATTCAGACTAGTCAAACATTTTGAAGCTTCTTGCACAGCTCCAGGTCAGACAGGACTACTAGAAAGGAACCACCTACCATCCCTTTAAACTTCGTGACTGCTCTCTCTCTGCAGCCTCCATCACTGCAGTTCTGGGCTTGGCCTTGGTCTCCGCACATGCTAGAGAACGATGTCTTTGATAACAGCTGATGCTTTCAGAAACTACTCATCTACTCCTTCCCCCCTTGTACTTTCAAAGTACCTTTACCTTGTTTTCCTTGATGGAGCCTGTGGTTCCAGAATGACAACTTCTTCTTCTTCACTATCCGACAGGACAATAGGTTCATCTTCAAACAAACACACACACAATGAGTTTAGTGCAGCTTCTGTAGCTAGTAAATATATTATTTCTAAATAAATATTCCAAGTAGAAAAACAGATACTAAATAGTGCTAGTGCTGCTCTGAATTTTCATCTGGACATTTCTTAAAAAGAAATTTGCTTTGTATAGTATACTAACTAGGAAAGGGGTGTCTCAGAAAGTGGCTATGCTAGTTCCCTTTCCTTGATGGGCAATTCTTTACTCTTAAGTCTTGATTGTTAACAAAGTGGCAGTGTTATAAGTATCTAAGATCAATATGAATATTCACCTTTCTCAGTTTCCTTTGTACCACTGGTATCCTCCATTTTCATTTTCTCCCATTCAAAAGCAGGAGCATCAGTTTCACCCTCCTCATCTGCAGTTTCTTCTCTCTCAGATTCTTCAAGGTCTCCCCAGGCATTTTCTATTCCTTCCCCAATTTGGGCTGTCCCAGGAGTGTGCAGTATTGGTTGAGTAAAACTTGAAGTAGTTAAGAAAAGTCCCTGTTAGCTGGCAGTTACTCTGGCCGTGTCTACCTTCTAAAAGTGCTGAAGTAGTAGTGTAGGGGAAGTCTTTCCCCTCACCTCTCCCCCGTCACAATAAAAAAGATACACTTCAGAAGGAGGATCAGCTTTAGCGATGATTTCTTCTGCTTGTTCTTCCACATCTGTAGTATCGACAGCAGCTCCCTCCATTTTGAAGGTGGTTATCTTCTGATTTGGTATAGATTCTGCAAAGCCGAATTTTCCACCTTCCTTCCTAGTCAATGACAAATATTATTTCAGGATATTCTATGTTTACAAATCCTTTCCAAGCTCAGCCATGCTTAAAACAGCTACAATGAAAAAAAATTTTTTTGCTATTCATAGTAAAGGCTGCTTCCTCCAACCTGTTTCTTGAAAATGATCACCTCTCCTCTTTCCCCGAACTCACCTAACTTTCTGATCGTTCTCCAAAGCCTTTTGAATTAGTTCTGTTATTTCTGCAACCTTTACAGCTGATATTTTACTGCATCTCAGAACCTGTTTATAATAGATGTAACAACGGCAGGTTATAATTGTAAAAACAAGGCATTTGATCAAAACCACAGACAAAAAACACATAAGATACACTAGGAATTCACAATAACAAGACTCTTCACTATGCTCCAGGAAGTATCTTAGATTTCAAAGACTGGTCAGGGCAAATATTTACCTGATCCTTTAACAGCATAATCCCACCACTGGACTGTATGGTGCAAATTTCATTGTGTTTATTCATGGCAATTACAAGGAGACCATCCATTACCTGTTCCTCTCTTTCACTTGGATCCACCAATAAATAGGTCCTAGAATCAAGTTTTCACATATAATGCAGTAAGAAAAAATATATATTTTAAAATAAAGTTTTTAGGCAAGAAAGTTACTATCCTTAGAAAAAATAAGAATGGGGAAAAAAAAAAGTTAAACAGAAGTAATTATGAATATGCCTTTCCACCCCAATCTATTTCTATATTGTCTGTAAAAGGTGCTGGTTCCTTTTAAACTTGTGCAGTACACGTAAATATCACCGTCATTTCTCATTCCAAGTAAAATATTTTAAGAAACAGGCCTATGAATACAAATATTTTTAGGACTCTTCTATATTGTCATTTTCTGCAGAACTGCTAATAGGTTGTTTCTGTGAAAGGCTTAACAAAAAGCTTACCCTTGTTGGAAGAAGGCAAAACTGACACAAATAGGCATATGATGGATACTCAAAGGGACAGGATCACGCTCCTCAGGGGTGTACTTTAAAAAGAATTAGTCCAGAAGAAAGTTATTTACAAAACATTTAATTTGAAGAGTATGTACTGTATGCATGAGATATTTAAAGGAATTTTTAAAAAGCAAAGGAAAAAAAAGGCAAGTGAACTTCTAGTCATCCAAATATTAACAACAAAAAAAATCTTTCTAATACTTTTTGTGTGTTTCTTCCCTGATACTAATTACATAGGTAATTAATAGACCCCATTCTTCATTCTGGTATTTGATCTGGTTAACATACTGCTCATGAGTCAAAACATTGCATAAAATTCTTCTCTCTTACTCCCCTAATAATTACTCCCCTAAGCCTGAAGGTGATCAAATTATGTGTGCAGCAGGCTCACTTACTTACTTATCCTCTTGCATGTCCTGCAGCAAGGCCTTCATTCTAAGCAACAGGGATCTTGGAGTTCATGTACTGACATAAACATTTATTTCTTCTCTCTTGTGGACAGAGGGGAAGAACTATCTGTGGTCCTACACCACTTACTATAGACTGATATATAACTTACCACAGTTATCTCCTCTCCTTGCACAGATACATCCGGTCTGCGAAAATGACACAAAGCTACAATTCCCGCTATACTAGCGGCATCGGTAATGTTCCCATCATGATTTAACACGTGCAGGTCCACACGAATTTGCCAAACCTAGGGGAAAGTGCACAAAATGGCTCAGGACTTGACAGCACTATTCCACAGAAGCTGTCATTACTGCAATGCTTTCAGCTTCTGAATCACCAGAACAAAGTACTAGGGTATACTCATAAATTCATCAGTCCTTGGTTTAAGAAGTCATGATGAATTATCTTAGTAAATCTAAAGATACACAGTGTGCTAGCTTTAAACACTGGCTAATTTTGATACGCACAACCGTGAAATATAGTTAAGATAGCACCTTGGAGTATTTCTTTGCAGAATGACTCTGTTGCAACAGACCTACAGAGCTGAGCACATTAAAACACACAACACGCAAACTCAGATGGTTACATCCTTATTACGTTAGGCTAAAATCAAAATTCTTAATTTTCAAAATAAGGCAGTGACGACCTCGAAAAAAAAAACCATATACATCCTCTCGTGTCTGGAATCAGTAGCTTTCTGTACCTTTTCACCAGCAACAGCACAGAGAGACTCCGTATCTATACACTTGGAGTTTCTCAGACATCGTTCTATCAGCCTGTTCAGTTTCACCAGCAGTTCGGATTGCCTGTTAAAAGAAAATTGCCCCAGATTGTGTTTGATTAAACTGTATGTTTACATGGACCCTAACAGTGGCTCTTATGTTGCCCGTCTTTTCAGTCTTCTAAGAAAGCTACGTACCTGCCAGGTTCAAAACCGGGTGCTGCCATCGGTGAGAGTTCAAGATTGAAGAAAAGGATACCTTCTGTAGCCCGGTTTGGCTTGGGGGGCACGAGCTCACATGAGACTTGTCCAAGAACCCTGCAATGAGAGGGCAATAAACCCTGAGATCACAGAATTTAGTAGGAAGAAACCTGAAACTATCACTAGAAACATGAGAGAATCCCTTAAAAATACACATATGTATATATATATGTATATATATATTTGCATTTCAGCTTTTATTTTGTATTTCTGTCATCTCCAAATTTCTACCCAGGCCCTTTCTCTCTCTCTCCTTTCTGCTCCAACTTATCGCACAGATTCCTACTGTTGAACTGCTATCGCTTCCAGCCTTCAGCCCTGGGAATCGCCGCGCAACGTCCCTCCCGCTGGGCCTCACGGTTTATTTTAAAGGCCCCCTCCCCGGACAGGGAAGGCAGGCCAGGCGCGGGGAGCGGCCTCCCGCAGCCGTCAAGCCTCCGTCCCGCCCCGGCTACCTCGTCTTGCCCAGCTCCACGATGCAGCAGCCATAGTCGGTGCCGAAGGAGATGCGCACGTTGCGGTAGTCGTAGCACTGCCGCCCGTCCAGGCGCTGCCGGAGAGACACGCACACGGTTACTGCGTCACCGCCGCCCGCGGGGAAAGGGCCCGGCCTCCCGCCGCCGCCCGCGGGGAGGGGAGGGAGGAGGCGGTGAAGGGGAGCCCGGCACCTTCCGCTCCTGCACGGCGCGCAGGAGGAAGCGCCGCTCGCAGTTGGACAGCGGCGTCTCCTTCATGGCAGCCCTTAGCTGCGGCGATCCCGATCAGCGGCCGCGCGCCGCTGCGTCATCACGCGGCAGCCGTTGGGTGGCAGGGCGCATGCGCGGGGCTGGTTGCGTCGAGCGCATGCGCGAGCCGCCGCAACGCGGGAAGCGCCGTAACGGCTCACGGGGCTGAGGGGAGACGAGACGAGACGAGGAGTAGCCCAGCCCAGCCCAGCCCAGCTCAGCTCAGCTCAGCCTAGCCCAGCCCAGCCTAGCCCAGTCTAGCCCGCGGCTCTGCGGCTGAAAGCGGCGGCAATCTTTGCAGCTCCGGCAAAACACAGCTTCCAGGAGAGATTTGTTTATCCCCGGGCGCCCGACCTGCTCAGTAAAGGTGCCTGATAGGGTGACTGATTTCAGTGTCATGTTCTTCGTTCATACGCTTGCTCTCTTGAGAACTTACATGTTAAATCGATCTCTGTTAATCTAAAATTTGATTGGTATCACTAGCCCTACTTTTAAATGAGTTGCAGAGACTTTCTGGTGCTTCTGTAAGTCATCCCAATGTTATTAAGCTTTAACTCTGGTAGGAATTGAGGCATGGAGGCCTCTGGGTGTGAAATCTGCATCCAATTGGCCTGAAATGGTCATAAAGTAGTGAAATACCTTGCAATGGGAATGCAAACAAAGCAGTATTTAGTAGTTGAGGAAGTATGTTTTAGTCATGGTTTGGAGACCTGTGCTCATAAGTGATGGCTTAGGCAGCCTTAGGGGAAGAGGTTACTGTGATGTCTGTGAGTCTCAATGTGTTTTTTAGTGACAGAGAATAAAGACCATGAGAATTTGTGAAAAAGATCATGTTCAGGAAATGTGATGGAATAAAAGAATGCATCGCTCATTTTCATTGGTAACAGATGCAGTGCCCAGTCTTCAAGATAGGCAGAATACTAAAGAGAGGTCAAAGAAGCGTAGTCTGTAGAAAACAGCCAAGCTAGCAACACTAACAAGGTAAGTAGAGTTAAAAAAATATAATAAACTTCCCTTGAAGAATATTTCCTGTTGTTCTGAAATCCCCTGCAAGTTAAAGCTCAAGGCCTCTACAAGTATCTTGTATATTTCATTTGTATTGAAATTAAAAAATCTATTACATATAGTCTCCTGTAAACTGTTGAAGTGTCTTCATTATACTGTCTTTTTTTAAAGCTTATTAACACATTTAACAGGAGTTAACAGCTGTTTACTCTGAACAAGCGAGTCATATTTAGAAAATTGCAGATGGTACCAAATGAGGACAAGTGCTATAAGATTGCCCACACTGTTTTTATATTTTCAGAAAAGATACTTATTCTAAAAGAGTACCAGTAAGGGATTATAATGTCCCTCATGTTGTAGAGACAAAGACAAGTAAATAGTTTCCCCAAATGATACTGAATGTAAAGCAACAGTAAGGTAGAAATCGGTTTTAAACTTGCAAACTTTAGTCACAAATATGTTAATATCTGGGACAAGGTTCAAACTCATCAAATGTCATCTTTTTTTTTTTTTCTTTTAGACTTTGATGTTTAGGTTTCACTCAGATTCTGGCAATCCTGCTCTTGTCATTCTTTGTTTAAATTCCTCAATGGCGTTTGTTAATGAGGATTTGTGGGCTAAAATTCTTGTTTTTAAGTCGTACGAGAAAATCCCTTCCACTGGGACCAAGCTTCCTCTTTATAAGCAGACTTAGTCCATAGTTCTGCAGTGTTTTAGCTGATGCCTTTTTTTACATGAAATGTAGAGTGGGAATACTAATTACTTGTCATCACTTAAGACTTGATATAATTTTGTGTGGATTAATAGCAGAGCTAATTTCTGAATTATATACAGCTGAGTAAGTAATGAAGAGCTGGCATTTTTTAAGTCATTGAACACACAAATCCAACAGTTGTTATACCGTCCTGCTAACAATAAATGAAACATGCAAACTTGGTAAGCACTGACAGAAATATTTTGGTAAAATGTGTAAGTTGAATAACAAAAGTGGAAAAATTCTGAAAGAGGTTGTATATGTAAGATTTGCATTTTTAATGAGTTTCTAATTTAAGCTGTTTTTGCCAAGTATGTTAGTGCAAATACTTTTCTACAACACTGATGCATTCCTTTTGTCACAGAGTAGTCTGTATGTTGCATTCATAGAAATTCAGTGAAGAGATGTGAGAAGAGATGTGTTTTTCACATATTCAAGTAAACATGAGCTAAACCTGTAAATTACCTTTTTTGCATCTTTTATGTGCTACCATTTTGCATTTGTCAGTATACTTACTGGGAGTCCCATTTTCCTCCATGCTCCAAGTCTTAGTATTTGTGGAAGCAGGATTGCAGAGTATTTGTCGTTTTATAATTTAAAGAGATGTGAAGTCTTTTTACATCCCAGTGAATAGAATTTGTTTGGTGGTGCATTTAAGTTACATCTCTAACAAATAGGATAATCAGAACAATATTGCATTACCCCTTTCTCACTCGCTCTGTGTGTTTTAGCATAGGAGTTAGTGTTAGCATTACACAGTATCATGATAACAAATGTGAACTTCTGTTCCACTAACCTATTAAGGGAAATGAGAGGAAAGTGGCTGGACCACCACCTTCAAAGTGAGCTCTGGAGAAGCAGATTTTTATTATTATTTTTCCATTTACTGTATTATTGGAAATTTGTCTACAGTCATTGCAAGTTCTCTCCATGGTGAATTGGCTTAGCTTTGCCACTACTGTCATACTAAACCTCAAGGAAACAGTTTAATTTGTCTGAAAAAAAATGATTAAGCCTTGTGACTCATCATAGAAGGATATTGGATTGGCCAGGCATGATCCCCCCTCATTTGGAAATCTGTGCAGACTACTTCCAATCACACTCTGGTCCTTTGTATGTTTGGAAATATTTCCAAGCTTATTCCCAGGGATCAAGGTAAGATTGACTAGTCTGTAGTTCCTCTTTCTTGTCCTTGAAGGTAGAAGTGGCATTTATTTTTTCCTGAATCCTCAGGAACTTCCCTGAACACCACAACCTCTCAAATGTAATTAAGAGTGGCCTTGAAATGACTTGGACCAGTTCCCTCAGCACTCATGGCTGCATCTCATCATGGCTAGATTATTTTCTTGATGATACATATGCATGTTTTGGTTCTACATTCAAATTAAAGGACCATTCAGTAAACCCATGGAAGCAGTGAGGTTGCAGAGGTTTCACTAGAGAACGAATCAACAAACATTTTATTAGTGGTGGTGATATGCAAAAAGGAGAGATCCCAGTTTGAATTACAGGATCTTGATTCAATTTGGAAAGTTATTTGCTTACAAACTGGAAAAAAATATCTTTCTGCAATGTACTTCATGTGCATAGTAGTAGGACGTTGTGACTGTGAAACCTAATGTGCCATTTTGTCAGCTTGCAATAACATATAAGGTGCACTGAAAATGTCACTATTTTTTTTTGGATTGGAAAAAAACTTTTATTGAAGGCTGTATGGACCATACAAGCTGAAGGCATAAAGGCTCAAAACATAAGACTAAGACTTTACATGGGGAGGTATTTTGCAGAAGTCATATCTTTCCCGATTAAAATGTTTTGTGCTGAGTTGCCCCTTCATCTCATTCTACGCTCTACCATCAGTAGCGTCCCTGCATTCTGTGTTCTGCAGTCTTCTGCAGGCTTGGACTGGCCTCTGGACACTGACATGAGCAGTTCAGAGTTATCACTTCTGGTTTACATTCATGTAAAGATGCAGAGCCTTGTGCCTCTGTTGGGCAGGCCAGAGCCCAGTGCCTTTGGGTGCCCTTTTGACAGAGCTGAGTGACTGGGCTGTTGTGGAGTTACAGTCCGGTTGCTTAGCAAAGCAATAATTCCCTTGTAAAATAAGTCTTTGTAATGGTTTGGATAAAATGTTATTTTTAAAGGAGTTGCACATTCATCCCCACTTTTACTAGATTTTATTGTTCTATCAGCAGCTTCTCCAGAAGTTAGTTCTTATTATCTTTATTGCTGAGGAGACAAATAAGGTAAACTGCTTCCAAAGTTGTTTTTGTTCAAGATCAGTAAAGTACGCAGAGAATTTGGTGATGGACTTCAGGAGAAACTGGGTGAGATTCCTATCAAGTCAGTAACTTAGCTTCCAAAGGAATCAAGTTGTGTGAGAGGACTAGAAAAGAGTTACTTCTTGTAATTCGTGATACCTTCTTTGCACAAAGCTTACTTGGGAGATTTTGGACATGCACGTGTGCTAGGAAGGATAAAGAATTCAATGCAGAAATTAAGGATGCATAAAACCACATATCACTGGAAATTTGTAGCAGAATACATGGGAAAATAAAATCAATGAAATAGGATAATGAAATAGAAGCTGAGCTAATACACAATTACTGCAATGTTTCTGTACGGTAAAAGGCAGAGTTGTAATTGTAACCAAGTAATAGAAGCACACTGGGTTTTTGAAATGACAGAGGAAGGGAATGAGTGTATTATGCTACTCAGTAAGTGAATAAATCAGAGGCACTTAGGCTAACACAGGGATCCTCCAAAAGAGGAACCTAATGATCTATTGTGCCTATGGAGATGCGTTCCTTCATTTGAGATCAGTGTTCTGCAGGCTGAAATGCCCAAATTTGATTAACTTGCCAAACTGAGCCATGAGACAAAATCACATTTGACGACTGAAGAAAAAAACAAAATGCATCAAAATTTTCGTATCTTGACTCTAAGCCTCCAGCAACCATATTTTATGGCTTAATAAAAAATAATTAAAATTTGATCTTCTTTCTTCACAGTAAGCTTATATATAATGTGCCCCATGCTGCTTTCCTGCTGGTCCCACTCTCCAGAGCCTCCAGTATACACATTTACATCTATGTGCACAACATGATGTATTCAATGTTTTAGTATATAGATTGGGCAAGAAAAGCTGTATATAAACATAAAAAAATATTTTGCATAGCTTGGTTTTACAAGAGTTGCCAAGGCTTAGAAATAAACACAGTCCTGCCAGAGGGGATGAAGGAGGTGGGTAATCACTGTGAGCAGTGCAGCCTGCGGGAAAAAAAACTTGCACAGCTCAGGCTGCTTAGCAGTGAGGTCCTTTTGGCCTCGGTCCAGAAAAACACTTAAACAAGCTGTGTATTTGGAGCACAGCTGTGAGGCTCTTTGTACCTTATAGTTCGAAGGAAGGTGCCGCAGCTTGAGTGCCTAAAATTTAGGAGGATAGTTTCCTAATTTATATATCCCAGTAATTTTATTCCCTAAAAGAAGCTCTGAATCCATCCAAGAAGCCATCCAAGTATCGGATTTAAGCAAGTTGGTAATAAGTTTGCCCCAAAATATTCGTACTGTTTCTGCCATGCCATAGACTTCACATAAGCTCTTCTTTACCATTTTTAGTACAAAGGAATTTTGTTTTCTCAAGAAAGAGTCCTGTCAGAGGTTCTAGTCCTGTTGGCTCTTTTGTATTCAGCCCTTTTTATCTCTAAACAATCCTCTGGGAAAGCTGTAAAGTCTTTGCTGGGTGGGATTTTGGCAGGCAGGCAACAAAGTTGCAGAAAAGAATCACTCTTCTTTTGATAGCTGAAATATTATTCTGTCATTATTTAATGGCAATTAATCTATAGCTTAGAGACTCAACACAATGCTTAACTGGGAAGAGTCTGGCTTTCTCTAAGTTGTGCAATTTCTCTCTGCGCCTCTCAGCCGGAGAGGTATGCACTTCAGCATGTCGCTCTCGGTAAGTGGGGGGACCTCGCTTTTATTGTTATATTCACAACAGCTGCTGAGTTAGACATTAAGCCAAGAAATGTTAAAGTTAGTGTTGAAGGCTCCAAACATACAAAAGCAATGTCTAGATTAAGATTTATAGTGTTGTTTAAGATTTTCAAACCTGACAGAAGCATCTTCAAGTTCAGAGGAACGTGATGCTTGTTTGTACTGAGCAGGGGATTGAGTCTCCTTCCTGAATGTTTCATTGTTTAAAAAAAAAAATGTTCATGATAAAGTAGAAACTAGTTTCCTTTCGTGTTAAATGTTGGTAATTACTGAATGTAGGCATTATTTTTTTTTAAGAAGCACTTTCTTGCATTCTGGTCTTGACTATTGGCAGGGATTACTATCCCTATTAATTATTAGATATTTAGTTGATACAGTATAAGTGTCTTATTCTTACAGAATAAGAACTCAGGAGTTTGAGGTTGAAACTAATATAGATTTGAATTTTTTTTCTACTGGAAAAGTAGACAAGAATGTTTACTGATACACTTTGTTAATCTTATTATTCTAAGCACTTACTCTACTATTCTTATAACACAGGGAAAATCCATAGTACTAAAAAGCTTGTAGATCACAGCTGATCCCTAAGTGATGATAGCACATTTATGGTGAGCAAAACTGTGGAATATTTTTCTCTTTTGAAACCAGGACTATTTTGAATAATTCCATCCATTTTCCCACAATCCACAGTCTCTCAGTCTCAAGTGCCAGACTACACTGCTGCCAATATAGGATGGATGGAAGAAATGTGTATGAGATGCTGTGATGATCATGACCTGGATTTCTGCTGTCTATTAATTGAATCTGCCGAGCCTTACAACTCCAGCAAATCAGTAGCATTTCCATTCGCAGATCCTCCAAAACACCATCATGACTCAGAGTAATAACTGAATGAATAAGTACATTTGGTTACAAATAGAAGGAAAATCTGACTGCATTTATAGAATCGTCAGCTATAACAACGTTAAGATAGCATGTATTGATGCAATTGCAGGAGAGGTGGTTCAACCCCAGAAAAAGCAGGATAAATAATAAACGATCAAGTTAAAACATTAAATAAGAAGTGTTCTTTTTGAATATTTCTCCTGCTTATTCAGCCTGCAAATATCTGTTGCAAACAAGAAATGAATCCTGACCTCTTAATTACTTGAGACACTGGCAGTCATATTCTTTTTCAAGCACTTTTGTTATTCTCTGTGATGACTTCTGTTGAGAAATCAACCTTTGTACTAAAATATTTTAGTACAATCAGAAGGTTCACTTTGAACACATATGGATGTGCCTCCTGTGAGCAATGCTCTCAGAGTGGCTATCTCTCTGTAGGGCCTTACTACTACTTTGTATGAAGAGTAAGGATTGGGAAAGGGTTCTCACATACGTGTCTTCTGAGAAAGTGTATTACGTATGTCTTTGCACACAGTGTGTGAAATGCTGTGTGTTATATTTGTATAGGATTAAATAAAACACTTTGGGTGTAAAAGATAGTGAAATGCAGCTTTAAGTAATTTCAGAGCTTTGTTTTGATCATAAAAAAGGGATTGTTTTCTGATTTTAAATACAATTTTGTATTTGCAACTGGTTCCTAAAACAGATTCCTTGTACAAGGACTTTGGTACAAGGTACAAGGGCATATTCCGGAAATTATAGCTCCTGTGTACAACAGCTGTTTACAAGGCATTAGTGTCCCGGACAGCAGACTGTCTTTCCTGGACATTTAGATCAATATTATGTGCATCTCAAAAGTGTATTAATAGTGTCGTGTTTCCCAAAATGCTAATTCTAAATTCCTCATGAAGAAAAACTGATGAGAAAATACTGTTGTGTGTAGTTCAATTCCTCACTCCTCATAAGTGGAAAAAGTGGGAAGCTGCTAAATACTGTGCTTGAGGGGCTACAAACCAGGAAAGTATTTAGTGCTGGTGGATTATGGATGTGGAGCTTTTGTGCTTCTGTCAGATAATATTTTCTACAGTATTGGTAAAGATGTCAGAAAGAAGCTTTGCTACGTCAGGAAGAGATGAATTATCATTTTTCCAAATTGCTTCATATTGTATATTAAATATTATTATGAAGGTCAAATGAGTATAGAAGATTCAGTGTAAATGGTAGCTCAATAGATAATTAATTACCTTCTAAGCTCAAGCTTGCATCAAAGCTATACTTAAATTTAAGAATTTGGAAGTTTTTGTCCTTAAGAAAGTGGAATTTGTACATTTATATGCCATACCTCTTGGAGAGCAAGACACTTAGTATAGACCTGACAACATTAGGAATATATGCATATCATTATGTTCATTCTTTTAAATTTCAGTCCTAATACTCATAAATCCGTGTTTGCTTTGGGAATGTGACTTTTGCCGAGATCAATGGCTTGAGAAAAGTGCACAGAGTGGCATCCGAACACAAGCGCGGAAGGTTTTTCACGAGGATCTCAGGAGCCGCCTTGGGCTCACCCGCTCTCCTGCAGCTTGGGTACACTGAGGGCACGGGGGTGCAGGGGGAAGCCCCACGGGCAGTATTTGTGGTGGCTTTCGTGTCGCCTGGGTCAAGCAGGCCAGGGTTTCAGCTCACGTTCCTGCCCGCCTCAGACTGCCTGGCCGGTGCCCTCGCTCCTGCCTGGGGCCGGCGCTCCGCTTCCCCCGCGAGCGCCCTACTCTGCCACGGGAGCCGCCGGGGCTGCCCCGGGCCAGCGCCGCCGGCACCTGCTGGAGCCAGAAGGGCAGCTCTGCCCCTCTCTGTCCCGGCTGCCGCAGCCT
>JAWLRI010000295.1:414743-427457 GCA_034781795.1 Crypturellus tataupa
CACCGTGCCGCGCTGCGCCGCGAGCTGTGCGCCCGCCACTGGCGGGCATGGATTGGCAGTTCAACCTGCTGCTTTACCTGGCGCTCTTCTTCCTGCTGCTGCTGCTGCTCCTGCTGCTCCTGTGCCTGGTGCTCCGGCAGCTGCAGCGCTCGGCGGGCAGCGCTCCTGGGGCACCGCGGCGCGGTCGATCCTCTCGGCGGGAGCCCTGGGGCTTGTGCCGGGAGCAGGCGCTGTGACCGCGGCCCATCGCCCTCACGTTGGGCTGCCCTGGCCCAGCCTGCCGCCTGCACTGGCCCCAGGGCTCCTGCTGCCCACAGGCATCTCCCGCTCCCTCACCTTGGCTTTACCTGTGGCTGAGAAATTGAGGAGGCAGCTGAAGGTGAGCTTGCCCGGCGCGTTTTGCTCTAGCAAAATCAAGTAAAGCTCCTGATGTGTATATGTAAAGTGCTTTGTGGGAGAGATTAGTTTGGATTCACTTTGGTGTACTCGAATCTGAGTTTGACTCAATTAGACCGTTATTTTACAGGATTTACTCCCTACATATGACTAAAATACTAGTTCTGCTTAACTCGCAGTAGGTGGGGGCAGACCTGTCATTCTGCCCCTTCTGACTTCTCCAGGTGGCCACTGTGCCAATGGTCTGCCTTGGCCTCAGCACAGCAGCCCAGGAACCGCCGTGCCGGCTCAGGAGCCCCAGCGGCTGCTCCTGCTGCTCCCTGCTACCTCGTGGCCGGGGACTGGGCAACGTGAAGGAAGTGGTTGGCCTGTGGGCCACCAGGAAACTCCAACGTGCAGCTGTTGCTTTCTCACAGTGTCAACTTGGATAGCTGTCCAGTCATGGTGGCTTTGGAAACAAAGCAGTACGTCAGTGAGCTCTTCCCTTGTGCATCACTATGAAAGCAGGATTTGGAAGGGACTTTCAACTGCTTGATTGGCATGTGGCCGTCTCCTGGGTCTGTGGGGCATAGCAAAAAGGCTCTGTAAAGCGGCACTTTGGGTTTGGTGCTACTGAGGCATGGGCTTGCAACCATCAAAGAGACCAAACAAAGTACTGTGCATTTCCCTAGGGGCTGCAGTGGCAAGGCTGGTATGGTTGTCTGCACCACGACAAGTGTGTGGACACAGTTTGGTCTCTGTAGGAAGGATAAATGGAGAAGTTCTTAATGGATGCTAACAACCGGGCTACAAGCTCAGTGAAAAAACAATGTATTTTGGAAGTTGATTTCTAAATGTATGCATGTGTGTTTTGGGTTTTTAAAAATATCTTATTAGATTACAGTTCCTGGAAGCAGCCTGGCTACTAGAAGAGCACAGTGTAGCTTTGCAGCACGGTGTATTTAGAGGGCAGAGCGCTGTGCTAATTCAAACAGTGTCTCCTAGCATCCCGCCTGCCATACTGAGATCTGCCCCGCATTTCTCCGTTGCAAGGCAGTGTGCTGCATGCAGAGAACTCCTGGTGTCCCAGCTTTTTATGCCAGCTCCCAGCCCTTGCTCTGGTGACTGTGAGCCCTCTCCCCATCTGCCCTGTGCCTTGCCCTTCTCCCAGTTCTCTTGCTGCTGGCTGCCAGGTGACTGGGCATGGACAGGTGGGACAGGGGCAAGGAAGACGCTGTCTTCCTTCCTACCAGGAAGACACTCTCATGGGCACAGCTGGTGGGAGCTGGCTTGGTGGGGACTGCTGCTCCCCATGCCCTTCCCAGCCTTTCTGTGAGCCCTGGAGCTGCCCATGCTGTGCCAGGGTACCCTACATAGCCATAACATTTCCTTTCTCTCTTTTGGTGAAAATGGCAAGGGGGATAACTTCTGTCATCGATTAGAAAGAGGTTTGACTGGTGGTTTGCCTTGATTAATACAAATAAATGTGCAACTGTAGGATGTATTGTGTGTGAGCACACGGAGATTATCTACTGAGTTGACTATGCAGATAAATAGCCCTGAGGTATATCAGATAGTGTGAGTAGTTGGGATGGTTTTAGTAGGTTTTAGTAGTAGGCATCTTAAATGTATTTTAAAGTTTGATTTGCACAAGCAGTGCCTACTTATTGTATTGTGAAGAAGTGGAATGTATTTATTTATTTATTTCAACAAATTTTCATAAATCTGGCTGCCAGAAAGGACATAGGCTGTACTAGCTTTGTCTGGAAATTTGAAACTAATAGACCATTCACCTCTCTCATAAATTGCATTTTAGTCAGTACTCAATGTGCAAAGCAACAAGAGAGTCTTGCATGCTGGTGACAGATGCAGGCACTGGTACCCTGTTTCTGGGCAGGGCTGAGCTTTTATTCAGACACCTAGTTCAGACATCTGCTTACTGGACTTTTCCTGGCAAAAGGAGGGAATGCAGATAAGTGCAACACAAAGATTTTAGGGACATGTGAGGGGAGAATTACAATAGTTTAGCGTGTACACTTTTGGTAGCTGACAGCTAAAGGGAAGCACAGTCGCTCAAGTATGCTCGAGGGGTACGAATAGGGGAGGAGACTTACTTAGCAGAACCTGCAATGAGGCATAATGAGACAGAGGAAGACTAACAGCAGGAGAAAGATGAGATGTGTTAGATTGAGAGAGAATCTCCCAAAGAAAACACAAGAAACTCAGTATTTGCATGTGGAAAATTAGATACAATGTATAGGGGGAAGAAATCTATGCTTTTACAAAGGTGTATCAGCTATTGAATTAGCTATTTTCTCATCTATAGATTAAAAGTACATTAAGTGTATCAAATGTATTTCTGGTAAAGCCTGAGGAATTATACCAGAAATGTCTTATGTTGGAAATTGGTAAATAATCTAAAATAAGTACAACAACCTGTTTCTGTGTTAGATATTCACTTTGGTACGGATATTCTCTTTGTGACAAACAGCAACTCTAGACACGGTCACAGCTGTGCAAGAGGAGCTTTAATTTCCTGGTATCCCTGAGAAGCTCACTGTTTCTTCCGCTTCCCTTCAGATGCACCGCATCCCTCAAGTTTTTATTTTAAATATCCACCTATTTGGAGAGGGTTATTAAAACTCCTGTTTCAAGGGGCCTTTGGGGGCTTTAGCCAGACAGCTGATAAAGAAACAGCCTTGCTTCCCTCTTTCTAAACACATCAGGCAATATCTCACCATATAATTCAGGTATTTTTTCCCTTGTCCTTGGATTTGCTACAGCATTGGTGAAATGAGCTGTTTCTTTATCAAAGTTATTAAGATACCAGTATTCAGTCATCTGTGTGCCTGAAAATATGGTGTAAATTGTACTTTTACAATTGGTACCCTACTAACAGTAGAAAATTTAAAAGAAATCATGCCAGCTGTATTAATACTTTTGCACAAAGTGGTCAATAACAGGCAAGTCACTGAGATTAAAAACAAAAAAGACAAATGTATTTCCAAAAATTCATTCCATTTGCATATTAAGCAAAGCACAGAATAGTTTAGTTTCTTTGAAGTGCTTGTAAAAAAGAAATTGTCCATTGCTTCTGATGTTGAATCTGTCCTTTTTTAATAGTGTTTTGAGTACACAGTAGTGCTTCAAAGAAGCAATTTGGTTTGTCCAAGTGATTCTGCAGCTGCTGACGTGAGACACGTAGTTATCTGAAAGGGCACCAAGGACGTGAACTTAAAACCTGTCTAGGACCATGCACACACATGTTGCTGTTCTCCTGGGGGGATTCCAGAGCAATTTTTCCAAGACATCCCTGTCTACAGCGGGACAGCTTTTGCTGGTGCCCTAATGGGGTGCTCAGACAAGTTTAGTGACTCTGTGCTGCTGACCTGTGCTTTCCTGGCATTGTTTTCTCTCTCTGGGGATGATGGATGCATTTGATCCAGGGCCTTTTACATGCCATGAATGCCATGTAACTCAGCATGCTCATTTGCAATGGGAAGCACGCCCCCCATAGCCCTGGTGTTCATCAAGTGGTAGTATCCCTCCTGGCTCACTGGCTCTAAGGATAAGCTCTGGGATAAGAGCCATCAGTATCCCTGGCTCACTGGCCCCTGGGATAGGCTCTGGGATAAGAGCTTAGCAGGCACTACTGGCGGCAGTTGGTGGGAAGGGAGCTGGGAACCTACAAGACATGGAGGGGAGGAAATCATGTGCTTCTAGGAGGAAGCTGGTGCTAGGGAGAGGGGATGAGGGAGCTTGTTTTGATGGGGAGACTGGTCCTGGAGAGGTGAAGAGCAGTGGGATACAGAGCTGATGATGGCCAGAGTGGGATGAGCGGAGCTGGGGCACCTTGGGGCACGTCAGCTGAGAGGCAGGCAGAGTGGGCCGGGAGCCCAGGGGGAGCGTCAGGAGCAGCAGAAGGGAGGTGAGTTTCATTGTACTTAGTTTTTGATGGGTAGAAAGGCACAAAGGCCATGCATGGCAAGGTGTATCTAAAGAGAGGGGAGAAAGGTTTTCTTTGTTTGATCAAATAATTTCTAAGGAAATATTTTTTTTCCCAGAGTCTTCTCTCTGCAACAGAGTAAGGAGAGGCTTCTCTTACTTGTGTTTGTCAAATTGAGCATGAGACAGACCTTGGGGCTATGTGAAGACCGCTGCCTTATTTTTCCCTGCCAAGGGGAAAAGCCTCCTTGTGCGGGCTGGGCTCCTGGCCCGGGCACGGGAAGGGACCCTGCACACCTGTGTCCCACAACAGCACCCCTGCCAGTCCACAGGGAGCTGCGGGTAGGGAGGTGGGAGGGTGTCTGTCCAACACTCCCCAGCCCCTCAGGAGGTGTTTCAGCATCTGCCCGGGGGCTTTTCTGACGGCCCCAAGTGCAGCTTAGTACTCTTGTGCTGAAGGGAGGCCCATATCACTCGAGGGAAGATGGAGATGTTCTCTTTGGCTTTAAAACTGGGAGGGAAAAGTGTATGTCTTTGCGGTCTTTCCATAAAGGTCTAATGAAATGATCCTGTCAAAGGATTGAATTGCAGTAATTTGTCAGTAGTTGAAATGAGGTAAACCACTTCTGTGTTGAAGTGTAGAATTTGGTTAAAACAGAGCTATTTTTTTCATAATCCTTATTTAGTACACTCTGCTTAAGTGATTAACTGAGTTATCTGTGTACCTGTTGCCCCGATTCAAGTGAATAATCACTGGAGGCTCTTCGTTTGTCACAAGATTATGGATATTTAGCAGAGGAATTAGAGAGCTGTAATACATTATTGTGCAAAGAATTAGCATGGAGGAAGAGATGATTCATCCCTGCACCATGCCAGTTCAATATTCACATAACTCACTGCAACTCAGCTGCATTCAGTCACTTTGTGCAAGACATCCAGCGTGCTCAGGCACTGTTCTTTGCCCCTGGCGTGCCCTAATTCCTCGGATGGAAAAGTGAGGCATGAGCTGGTTGTAGGTTGGCAGAAATATTGTATATAAGCAGAAAAGTGTAGCATTACCGCCAGGATACAAGGTAAGCTGCCGGCTGGCTCATGCAGTGCTGTCGCCAAAATACTCCTCTGAAAGTCTCCCAGAAAGATACCAGAATGCCAGCCTGGCAAAGCTGTATACCTCTGCCTACCTGGCTTTCATTTCAGGGAAGATGCCGCAATTTTTCCTGTCCTGTTGTATATGAAAGATAGGTGAAACTTGATATGGGAGAAAAGAGCATTCACCATGTGACAGGCTTGTTCTGTAATGCGGGGGCCTGGCTCCGGAGTTGCACTGAGGAAACCCTTAGTGAACCTACAAGAAGTCACCCCCCAGCAGCAGGTTACTAGCTTTTGGGAGCAGCACCAAACCCACAAACAAGCTCCTTCTTCAGCATCCCCTTTCTGCCAGCAGCATTATCAGTCAAGGCAAACTCTATAAAAAAAACTAAAGTGAAAACACTTTAAAAGATCAACGCGTGAACATGATACTAATGGCAGGAAGGTAGAGCTCTTTGAGGTGAAAAGCCTCAGATCAAATTGATCTGTTCGCTTATCTTAGCCTGTGGTTCTGCTAAATGAAATATTGCCTGGGCACTTTTGTAGAAAAGATTTCAACTTTTCAACTTACAGGCATAATTCCATATCTGTGCAATGCTAATTTAAGAAGAAATTACATTCATATTAATTTCTTTTTTATCTGATGTCTTCAGTATATTTCAGTTCTTCAGACATACTCATTGCCTGACCTGATCTCTCATTCACAGTTGAAAGTTGTTTTGGTGATGGCTTTTTTGACTGTCGAATTAAAAAGCGTTTTCTTGACTGAAATCTGCTTAGACTGGATAGGCATTTCACACTTGTGAAAATGTTTTACATTATCTTTTCAAGAGAGTATCTGAATTCTAGAGTCTACTGAGGCTGTTGCACTGGAGTAAACCAAGTGCTTTTATGAATTATGTTGATTTTAGTTGCACTCTGTGCTGAAGTCATAAGATTTAGCTATAGACTTTACTGTTTCCTCCTTATGTGTTCATCTTTCTCCTACTTGCCTGGGATTTATTGCTGTCTAATTTCTATGGCATGAAATCTGGTTCGTCATAACATGAAATATAATCCAAATGCACATTTAAAGTCTTCTTAAGAATCAGTAACAATCACAGAACCTTTTATTTTCCATTTATGCAAATGCACTTATATAAGGCCTATTTCCAGCTCGGAATCTTGTTGTTTTAAGGACAAACTCTTAGTGTGAGCTATCTATCAGTAAGAAGTGTTTATCTTCATAGTATCGGGAACCTGCTAATAGTTTCATACCCAAAAGAACAGTGAGCTAGAGGGAAATCTGACTACAAATGTTGAGAAATCTCAATAAATAAACCACAGCAGAGCTGTCAGTTTTAACGTTCCACAGAGAGCAGCAAATGGTCTTTGACAGCATATTTCTGAGTGGGAACCATAATTCAAACACCTATGGATGGCTCCATCTGGACCTTTTGACTCTGAAGTGAAAGGGATGCAAGTAGTGAATGTGAGGGAAGAAAAACAAATGAAGCGGGATACCTACCTGACTGCCTGGTGGCTTTTTTGAATTATTGTAATTAAAAATTTGCCCGTCTCAGGATTTTCGAGGAATTTTATGTATTACTCCTGTTACTGCTTTATTTTATCGTAGTATTAATACATGCACAGGATGAAAAGATTTTTTTTTTTTTCCTCCCCATCTCTCAGCCAACAGGTTCAATACCTGGCCTCGCCACTAGATGTCTCATCTCAACCAATGCAGAGATGCGTCTTAATTTTAACACCTTAGAATAATTTGCGGAGTTTAATTAATTATGTATTTTTCTTTTGTCAGTAACTATATACACCAAGGAGGCAGCTTTCAGTGACTCTGAGGTCCCTTGGCAGTATGAGAAGGCAGAGCAGCCCAGCACTAAGCCGGGAGCTTGTGTCTTGCCAGCTGGGCTCAGCCAGCGGCCGTGCTGCGGGTTGCCTGCGGGAGCCAGGCCGAGCGCTGCGCCTTAGCTTGCCGTATTCTCTGCTGGGGAACGAGGACACGAGGGTGTCTGTGTCTCAGGGCTCTCCTGAGAATGCTAAATGCTGGTGTGCTCATCCAGCGCCTGAGGTGAGAAAGTGGTATTGTCACAGGAACTCACTACGTATTTAGGGATAGTAAAAGCAAAGCACAAACTTTTTAAGTGGCGTTATGCCAGTTCATATCAGCTAAGTGGATTAATGTTTCCCTTCATCACAGACCAGGAGATATGCACTCACAGACAGTTTTTATTTCCTTCTCCCAGGTTTTTTAAATTCCCATTGAATTAAGACTCCAGCAAACAGAACTGATTTTTTTTTTCCTTTACTCCTCTTTTCCAAGCATGACCTCATCAGCTAAGGGAAACATCTTTCTGAACTTTCATTGTTTACACTTGATGGTTATTTACTGCTATCTCACAGGTTTGTGATTGCTCTTAAATTCTCTAAAACTCTGCTTTAAGTGCTGGGTAGAAGACAAGTGTCCTGCTACTACTGATGGACTGTCCCCTCAGACATTCTCATGGGCCGGGTGTGTGCAGAGCGAGCACAAAGTGTGAATGATCTGCTCAAGTTGAAACACACAGCACAGAAAAGCCAAAATCATAACCCAAGATCCTCACTGTCTTTCTCCACTAGGGGAGCCCAAATTCCCAGTCCCCAGTGATGTCAACTGCATCTCCAAGGAAAACTAGGCAGCCTGGGGACCAAGGCTGGCCTTAGCGTAGTGCTGTGGATTTGTCCTACATCCGTATTAGCATCCAGAGCCTGAGGCAAGGACTGCAGGCTGGCTGAGTGCACACATCTAGCTCTGTGGTTGTAAAGCTTTGCTTGAATTCACGTTGTTTATTTTATCGATGACATTCCTGTGGTATGTCTTTCTGTAGAGACAGTTTCAGAGAAATCTGCACCTCCTCTGAATAAAAGAAAGTAATTTTTTTTCCAGTAAGCTGAATCTAGCTGCCCGATGCTGTATCCGCTATGAACCTCTTAACTCCTGTTAACCTTTCCTCATTGTAGTGAGGTCCCTTGAGAAATCAGGAATCTAACAGAGCACCGCTGTGTAATGGCCTGCAAATTAAAAGTTATGAATCACTTACAGGAAATTCTCTTTGGTGGAGCATAAACCAACATTTTTAGTCTCCAAAGCAATTCTCAAAGCACTTAAAAAAAAAAAATTCTTCTCTGCTTCTTACTCTGAACCCATCCTTCAGCAGTGCCTTTGTGCCAGCATGTACAGCATGGAGAGAATTTTATAAACTTTCTGTCAGTATTTACAGTTTTACCTGCCCGTTAGGCAGTAGTGCCCTCCCCTCCCTCCTAACCTATTCATTATGCTCAAAGGGTTGCTCTTCCAAATCATGTCTCATACCTACACCTGAGGTGTGCGAGTGCTGCCAAAGCTCCTCTCAGCGGAGCTGGTAGTTGCACCTACTGTTTGTATAAGAACTGAGCGAAACGCGGTGCTGAGAAACTGCTGTCCTCTGGCTCCCGGGCTGGAAAGGAACTGGTGCCTTGGGTGTTAGTATTAAACAAGGAGTCAGGATGCAATTTCTCTTTTCTCCCCGTTCCACTTTTGACTTGTTGTTCCTCAAACAACTTTCAGGGTTTCACTTCCAAAGAGACACTGTCGAGTGTCAATGAGTGTTTCAGTGTTTCACATTCATTGAGTGTGAAATGCATCTAATGCAGATCTTCAGTTATAGTTTCATAATGAAACTGTGACTGTAGGCAATAGCATCTGCTCCCTGAAATTTCACAAGCCTGAAAATCTTCCTGCGCAAAAGATTATTTCTTTTCATTACCTCCACAATAGGCTTTTAAAAATATTCTGCCTTTTTTTTTTTTTTTTTGTCCTAAAGAGAAAATGTTTGAACTAGGACATTGACTCTCCTTAGCCTTTTGGTGTCATGCGAAGAGGACTCTAACATTACAGTTAGATAAACTGAAAGACTTTTCTTTCTCAGCAGCTGCCTGGTAAGTAGCATAAGGAAACTTTTCTTTAATATATGCCTTGCCATATTGTATCATGTAACATCTCAGAAATGTTATTGCTAGCAAAGTGATGCATGACGCTTTTCGGCAGGAGATGAGGACTGCCTCCAGAAGCTGGCTTGATACAGTAGGCCACCTATTTTTGGTATTTCTTTTGTTTGTTTGTTTTAAACCTGGAGTTACTTGTCTTTCTGTGATAACAGCATGCTGCTTTTGACAGCAATTTCTGTAGAGTGGACTTTTGAAGTTAACTGCTTTATTTTTGTTTAATCTTTCATCCAACTGCTTCCTACCATGGCAGCAAATAGTCCTTGTCTAGAATTTCAGTCTTTGCACACTGAGATGCTCTACTTTTTTCTCCCAAAAGTAGAGAAGTGGCTGACAGGTGAAGCCTGTGTCCATGACAGGATTTCATGTTGCTCTCCTGCTACCTCCTCCAAAGGAGGAGAGGGTTAATTCCCATGAAGGTGGGTTTCAACCGAGTCCCGTGCTCCCAGTGTCTCACCTCCTGGATTTTGTCACTGTGCCATGCAGGATATATATGTGTAGTTTTTAATCCCTTTCCAGGCCAGGGAAGTGCTAACCTCTGGCACAGCAGCAGTAGCTGTCTCTTTAGAGCAAGATGCTGTGAATGCAGAGTCTGTGCTCTGATTGATGCAATCCCATCTTGCCTGCTGAAGAAATGCAAGATTGCTAGTGTAATCCATGCTTCTCACATTACCTTGGCTTTGTGGCTGCTAGACACATCTCAGTTGCCTAACCAAGGGACATTTGACCTAAATATGATACTTCAGCTTTTCTTTACCCTTTAAAAGCATAATTTAGAGGCGAGGACAGAATTTCACTCCATGTAGACAGGTTCTGTGCCTTGAAGCAGATTTGTCATTTGGAAAAGCACGACCTTGCTGGCAACTGAAATTGTTGTGTATGGTCAAGCTAAATACATCATAAGGCATTATTGCTTTGTTTATCGTTTGTTATTATTGTTGTTATTGTTCCAAGTGTTCACGTCTCTGCACTTAACAAAGCTCAGAGACATTCCAAATAAAAAAAAAGCCCTGACTGGATTTTATTGAATTGGAAGGACCTTTATGTGGTCCAAACACTGTTGGACACTGGAGCAGCTAGTAGGTGTGTGCTCACCTGGCTAGGAAGGTTCTGCATCTGATGTCTGTAAACGTCTCCTAGCCCATCTTAAATCTTGCCACCAAGGGCAGTCCATACAATATACATTTCTCTCCTGCTGCAAGCTCATGTCTTCTTGGGCCTGTTCTGGGCTTGCAGGTCCAGCCATTCTTAACTCTTCCCTTGGCGTTCAAATCCATGCAAAGTTGGATATTCAGTGATGAGTAGGAGATTTTCAAACATCCAGCCTTGCAAAGTGGACTGGCAAATCTTTTACATAATTTTATTCTAATGCCTTTCAAGGCCTCCTTCCTCCATGAAGTTGTGCAAATATTTGCTCGCTTAGGCAAACATTGACAGCGTTTTAGACAGAGTAACTTCTACTCCTAACCTCATCTATTGGCAACAAGATTGCTCTGTTCGTCTCAGTTTAACATTTCCATTGCTTCAGCTAGTGTTTATCTTAAATTGTGGGAGTTTTTTTTTTTTTTGGACCCCCTCCAGAGCAGCAAAGCACTATGTGTTCCCTGTGTTCTCATACCCAAGATTATCTCTTCCTTATCCTTCATGGGTTAGATTGGCCGTGCATTACCTCGCGTTTGGCTGGGGGTAGGATGGTACACATGGAGAGTGGAGTAACAAGGTATTGCGAGTGTGAGCTCCTCAAAGGTGTGTGGGAGGGAAATAAAACCAGACACCTCAAAATGACACAGAGTGGGCTATTTCAGCTCCCCTGTGGATGAAGTGTGTACACAGAGATGCTTGCTGTGCAGTAAGTGGCATGTGCTATTTTGGTCCCAAACTCGCAGCCTGCAACACAGTGTTTAAAGGGAGAAACACTATTGAAGACATCTCTTACCATTTGAGGATTTTCTTAAATTGGAGAGTGGTCCTAAATTAGTTAGGATATTAATATGGCGCAAGAAACATAAATCATATAACCTGTGTACCAGAAAAAACATCCTCATAGTTTGAAAGATATATGAATAGAGCTAGGAGAAAACAAGCTGCTTTTCAATCTCTCATCCATCCTTTCATGAAAATTCTGCAGTTTGTGTTAAGCTAGTAGCAACTATTTGGTGTCAAACTGCCCGGTTTACCCGATGCGGCTTTTAATTCATGACTAGGGGAGCCCTGGGGAGGGGAGAGGAGGATCCGGCCATGTCTTCCTGAGGCAGCACAGCTGCATTGCAGCAAGGCAGATGCTGATTGATGAAGCACTTATTAGATGAAAATACATGTTTTTTCAGATTATTCCAGGACTTCTTTCATCATTCATGAAGCTTCACACAGATAGGATTGAATCACTCAAGGCACCTGTACCTATCTCTGTGTGCGCCATTTGCTGTGGAAGGGAGATCCTATGGAGATGTTTCAAAGCAAGGAGGGCTACAGCTTTCTTAGTTTTCAGGGAGGTTCCTAATTGCTCACATGATCCTAATAGAGCCCTTTTGAGCCTTCTTGCTGTCCAGTAACTTTTCCTTTCCTTATCACATGCCTGAGTCACAAACGTGGTCTGAATTCCATTTGGCTGCGCTCACACTTGTGGCTTTCTCTGCTCTGTGCAGCACTCGGGTGCCTTGGAATTTTAGAATGCATTAAAAATGAAGGATCCAGGTCCTAGGCTTTCTTTTCTATTATTTCTCCTTCTTCTTTTTTCTTTATTTTTGCTTTCCTTGGGCATATGTGTGCACTTCCTCCAGATGGTAAAGCTCGAAACATGAACCCAGTATGCATGTCTTGTATATTTTCTCCTTGCATATTACATCCAGAGCATGACTTTGGCATTTACAGCTGGAGATGGATGTGCCTAAGCTGCGTTTGTGCAAAACGGTGTCTCAAAGGAACCAGTTTGAACTTCCACACATACACACAATTTAAACCATTCCATAGCCCTTTATATTTTCTTAAACACCCTGCCTTTGCAGCCTAGCTATTGTGCATTTCCCCATGTATATATTGAGCAGTAGTGAGCAGTTTTGCTATTCGCAAGCGTGTGTGTGTAAAAAGTCACTTAAAGGGATGGGATGCAAAGGAGACTTTAGTAAGGAAATCAGGCCATTTTGGCAAACCACTCGGCCCCCAGTCCTGTAAGCAGGGCCTGCTGCATCTCGTGTTTTTCCTGGACCGTCTGTGAACTCTGGGGGCAACGTCAACTGATGGAAAAAAAGGAAAGAAAAGAGAAAAAGGCGGGGCCAGCCCGGCGGC
>JAWLRI010000295.1:429087-439248 GCA_034781795.1 Crypturellus tataupa
TTTTTTTTTTTCCCCAGGATTTACAGATTAAAAAAAAAAAAAAAAAAAAGGGATTGATATCTCTTTCTCTTAAACACAATTCTCATTATGTTGGAATGATAAATTATTTTTTAGATTTGCTTGTGTCTTTGAACTTATGTCATACTCTTGAAATTGTCTCACTGATGTGTAGAATTTTTTCTGGCTATAGGTGTATTTTTGCATTGTAATTCCAAAGAAGTAAAGTTGCAAGAATACAGAGGTAAATTAATTTCCTCAAAGGACGGTTCTGTTCCTTCTTCTGATCAGAATGTGATGGTTGACAATCATATATAGGGAAAAAAATATAAGAGATGGTTTTGCAGTAGAGAAGATCTTGTCCTTCTGCAGACTAGGAGGAGTTGGATAATTTAAAATATGCTGTTGTGCAGGTTTTCACCGTGTGTTTTCTGTCGTCTTGCTATGCTAGAGCGTATTTAATAGAAGTGCGTCAGCACATCCCATTGACCTTCATATCAACCTCTGTGGTCTTGTGAGACTAATTAACTTTCAGTAACACATTACTGATAGGATAGATGATGTATTTGATGAATCTTGCCCTTGACTGCTGAAAGAGATAAGCAAAATTCAGGAAAGCAAATGAGATATAAACTGATTCCTTCAAGGGTATCTGACTTCCAAGACTCACATTGTGAAGCATGAACAGTGATTACAGGTGTACTACAAAAAGGAGACTACCAGGCTAGAAGCAGTATTGCTGTTGCAGGCTTTACTGGTTTGGTTTTTCTTTTACCTCCTCTTTTTTAGTCTGAGAAAGCTCATACTTTTCTGTCTTAGTGCAAGACCTCTGCTCCAAGTAATGCAAACTCCAACCTTAAGGACAAGGCACTTTGACCACTATGATAATAAAAATCCCTGCTGGAATGGTGGTACATTCTGAAACACTTGCTACTAGAAATATCCTTGGATTGCTGAGCATTTGTGTGGTTGTGTGGTGTTTTTTTTTTTTTTTTTTTTCCCCACCGTTTTTTGAGCGCTTGCTTTTTTAAGGCATTTTGGGGGTGGAAGTGGAAAGGACTAAATACCACTTGAGCACATATAAACTGCAGGGTGTAATACTTTGATCCCAAAGGATTCCAGGTGTGTATTTTACAATAGAACTCCAAAGAAAACCTTGATAGCTGGAGATGTACAATCATGCACACCTTGAACTGCAGAGACTGTCTCCTTTCTATGGTAGATAGTGTTTGACTAAATTATTTAGAAACGGACGATTTCTCATAATCACTTCATTATGTTATTAGAACTTGATTTGCTTCTGACAGGGGTGACAAAGGCACCCTTCCTTCTTAGTGTATTTCTCAATACATTGTAACTTCACTTAGAATTCAGCAGCTGTAGTTCAGAGAAGATGAGTGTGTGCCTCCTTTGGCCTGGTCATTATCCAGCATTAACACAGAACTGCTAACTCCTCGTAGGCAGCAACTGGCGACTTTTTGGTCATCAGCATCAAAAAACAGTCCTACCTTTGATTCTCTGATTTCTTAAGGATCTGCAAAGGGCTGTGAGACTCTTAAAATGACAGCATATGATGCAGTGTCTAATTTATATTTTGGCATTGAGTGCTGTCATTTCGAGAAGACCTTTTAATGCAAGTGATGCAAGGTAGTATCTAGTTATGTGGAAGATAGGGTAGAAAAAATTTAGAAATGCAGTTTGGGCATAGATGATCGCTGGCATTATATTTATTAGCAAAGATGGATGAAATGAAAAAATTATTAATTAGACTCTTACTCAAACAATCTCAGGGCAAATGATGAGTTGATGAGCTTGCTGTCATAGGGTCATAGATAGGAGAGAGCAGTAGAGGTGTCATTGTCATACCCATGGCAGTACCATTAGAGATCAATTTCAGTTTTTGTGCCTGCTGGGCAAAACGTTACATGGGTTCTTTATTTGCTAAAAATGCATAGCTGCGTAAGTGCCATATCTTCAGTTCTGCTTGAAGCAGCAGGAAAATAACTATGTTTCTTAGTAGATTAGCCCTTAGTGCATACAGGCATCTTGTTTACTGAAGGCATTTAAAAGAAAAGTATGTCTGGTTTAAGCACCTCATTTGTTCCTTGGAAGACAACTCCTTGGTGTGTAAAGGCTAGGATGAAAACTAAGTTGCGTGTTGTAGCCACTTCTCCTTTTAGTGTTTTTGGTTCTTAACCAGAACATGTTGTATCAAGGGTTGTTGTATCCTTGCTTAAGGTGTTAGCATATATAGTCATCCCTGTCAGAGATTAAAAATAATCTTTGTCTGATATTCTTGGATATCTGTATAGGAACTCATTTCTGTTCTTCAGTATGACATTAGAAACTTCTCTGACTTATTTCTGGAATTTTCTTTGGTACTGAATAAATTCCAAGTAATCTCAAACTCTATTAACATACTGCTAAGTATGCTCAGCTCATCTATATCAGACAGGAAAACAGGACATGAGAGGTTCAGCTGTTTGAATCTCCCATTTCTAAGGTTTTCTGATTTTGAGATTTAAGTTGTGTCTGAACATTTTGAATCAAGTCAGGGATGTAAGAAAGATGCTTCTGCCTCCTGCTATATAAGAGATTATGTCTCAGGATTGGTCTGTTTCCCCAAGAACAAAATAATTCCTGTCTATGCCAGGGAAATCCTGCCTTATTCCCCATGGCTTTGCTATTGTATATTTTCAGGCATTTGTTTATGAGCAGTGATGGGGTAATAATGAAGGTAGTCTGCGAACAGATTTTACAATGAGTGCCTAAGCCAAGGAAGTAACAGCGTTAGTTTATTACAATAGAGGAACAGAGCGAGACCTGCCAAAAATGAAAAGCAGCAAACATTGTTGACAAAAGGAAGCTAATAGTAGCCATACATTTAACATAGGCTTTTGTTTATTTTATTACAAAGTGTAATATCATTAATGAATTTGTGTGACCACTAAATACACATTGATGTAAAATATTTCCTGCAGCAGTAATTGGTTTAGTGGGGTACTCACTACCTCCTTCCTCTTGTTGAAATAATTGGACATCTTTGCCTTGTCCTGTGTGAACCAGGACTGTGCTTGTCATTTGCTGTTTCCCTCTCTGTTAGCAAGTCCTTCTCTTCAGGAGAGATCTGGATCTCCAACCCTTATCCCTCCCAAAACATTCCACCTATAGTGATTGTTTGTGCCACAGTTGCACATAGCTTCCCGCGGTCATTCTGTGCTCTGGTAGCAAAGCTTTGCTGCTTAGCTATCTCACATATGTGCATGTTTGTGTTAACATTTTTCCCTCATTGACTGCCGCATTTTGAAATAAGTTAATGATTCCAATTTGCCTTTCAGACTATGTAGTGCCCATTTCAGTGGCTCTAAACTGGTAAGAAGGAGAAGCCTGTGAATCTAGGAGGAAAGAGGGTGAGTGGTGCTAGGATAGGAGGGGATAACCTCGTGAACTAAGAGAGGCTTTGTGGTCCACTCTTCCAAATCCCATCAGAGAGGCAGTGGTCTGGACTCTGATATGTTGGTAACTAGATTACGGGTTCTTCAAAGTCCAATTGTGTGAGTTTGTACTATACCATTTCATCTCAACTGTTATAGCTGACCAGAAATGATCAGATTAAGATTACACAGATCTTGCTATCATGTGCCATGCTCATACTTTCTTTTGGGCACGTGTATGCAATCTGAAACTTTTTTTGTGTATGTGACATAGGAGAGAATTGTGCCTCACAGATTATATACTAAGGACACAAAATTTGAGACTCACGTAATAGAAGAAAATAGACCTTGTTTGTACCATGGGAGCTTCAGAGAACTGATTTAATACTGTGATAGACACTTACTCCATAGACTTAAGCGCAAGGACTTATTCAATAATGTTTTAACAGGGGTGGGAGCAGTTTCATATTTATCACAAAATGTCTTTAGAAATTTGCTTTTTTACCCAAACAAAAAACAAATGACATTTTATATGGATGATGAAACTGCTACCTCATACATGGACAGTATTTGCTGATGAAGATATGAACAGAACATTGTATAAAAGAACATCATTTATATTTGCAATTTTATGAATACGTTGTCTTTAGAGAAAACTTTAATAATTGACTAAACTATCCATTTTCAGCTATGTGCAAGAGCACTTCTTAGCCTTTGAAAAGGAGAAGCAATTAGTTATTTTAATTCCCAATAATCTTGTAGAAATAATTTTCCCCCTTGGAAATTATCAGTATTAAATTGTTAGTGAAAACAACATTGAAGCATTTATTTGAAGTGTTTACTGAAACAAGTATTTTTCTACTTACCTAGTAGAAAGCTAAATATTTTGATACATATTAAAAATATTAGATAATATGTTTTATATATATATATTTTAAAAGCCACATATTTCTGTTTTGAGGGGTTTTAAGTGTGGGGGGGTAAAAGCAAAGATTTTTTTTCAAGGGTCTTTTAAAAAATCTTTGGAAAGAAGATTGTAGAAGGGATTTAAAGAAAATTGGAGGAAAAAAAAAAAGCTGTAATCTTTCCCAGCACGTTAGTTTCCTAAAAGTACTTAAAGGATTACAAAATAACTAAAAGAAAATTGTATTCTGAAAGACTAAGCTTTGTACAAAATAAAATGGTGTATAGGAATCTGAGAAGAAGACTTACATTATCCCACTACCCTATTTAGCACAAGAAGGCCTCAGTCCGTGGAAGGATATCAGAAATGGTAGTGTATCTGTGTGCTCAGAGGAGTCATCACACGGGTACTGTATATTCTATGCGGCATAGCCTTGAGATCTCCCAGCTATCTCTGACACATGGAATAAGTTTGACTCTGGACTCTGTGTTGGAAAGCAGACAGTGGCACCCTTTTTCCTGAGCTTCATCTTCCTAGAACCTGAATTTGACTTCTTCGTTGTCGATTAGTGACCTGAGGCTGATGATGTTGGCACAATTTTGTTGCTGGTCTGAAAAATACTAACTTTAGCTAAATCTATTGTATATTTAACAAGTGAAACAATTTGGTTATAGTAAATCATCAGGTTTAAATGCGTGGCTAGCTTGATTTATTTAAATCAATGGTAGCTGCTCAAATGGTAGATATGCTTTATAGCTTTTTTTTTTTTTTTTTTTAGAAAGGGGTTGTCTTGCCAGTTAAGAATTTTTAAAAACTTTTAAATCTTCAAAATTGTGCAAAAAAATCACAAAAAATTCACAAAAAAATCACAAAAAAATTAATTAAAATATTTTGCAAAAAATCAAAAATTCACAAAAAAGCAAAAAATTTTGCCAAAAAATCCCAAAAAGAATTTGGCAAAAAAATCAAAATTTGGCAAAAAAGGCAAAAAAAATCGCACAAAAAATCACCAAAAATTTCACAAAAAATTGAATTAAAAAAAATCGCAAGAAAATGAAAATTCTCAAAAAAATCCTTAAGAATTTTGCAAAAAATTAGAATTTCATAAAAAGTTAAAATTTCACCAAAAAAATCGCAAAAAACATGAAATTTTGCAAAAAATATTTGCCAAAGAATTTTTGCAAAAAAATCCAGAATTTCTCCAAAAAATGCAAAAAAATCACAAAAACTTACAAAGTTTCACAAAAAATCAAAATTCTGCAAAAAAAGCAAGAAAATTGAAATTTTGCAAAAAATTGCAAAAAAGGGCCAAAAACTTTCTCCAAAAAATTTGCAAAAAAATCAAAATTTTACAAAAAACTATTTTCACAAAAATCAAAATTTCACATTTTTAAATTTAATTTTTAATTTTAAACCTTTGTATTAAAATTTTTAATTTTTAATTTTAAGATTTTTTATTTTAAGATTTTTTTAATTTAAGATTTTTAATTTAATTTTTAAATTACATATTTATTTATTTATTTATTTTATTATTTTTTAATTATAACATTTTATTTTAATTTATTTTTTATTATTATTTTTTTTCTTAAGGTCTGACTGTAGAAAATCTGGAGCATCCTATCCTGGCCTCATAACTGAGCCTGCTCTGAGCAGGAAGGAGCTTGGACTAGAGACCTGAGGTCCTTCTAAATCTGAGTTATTCCACGAATCTGTGATTCTCTTCTGTGCTTTTCAAGACTGGGGCAGCTCTGTAAGACCATGCCAGGAACCTGTTGTCTGGAAATATCCGCAGGAAAAGAGCAGTAGAATCAGGACTTCGAAGATTAGGCAGATCCCAAAGGAAAAACTGACAATTAGACCCTCCCCAGATCCATCTGAAGCCCTTTCAGAGATCTAGTGTAACTCTATAACAACAGGCTTTTTGTAAAGCAGAAATATGATTTAGGGTTTGTGCATTTTAAGTGCTTTGAAAAGAGTTACTGGATAAGTATTTTCCATATAGGTGCTCAGTTTCAGAATATCACTGAAATAATCAGTGTGATTGCATGAAGCTTTTTAACTTTCACATAAAACTTTTTAACAATTGGAAATAATGATTTCAGATTGTCTTTCATATTTATTTCTACACCCCCGCTATTCTAGAATAGTTATGTTATTTAAGCATAAATATGAATCTTATTTTCCATTTGTACAAAAGTGAAGTGTGTGTGTCGTTTAAAAATATAGGCTCTTTATAACTTACTGAAAGACTTGGAGAAAATTTTTAGTCATTACCTGTGCAGTTTGGAATGGTTGATATCTTTATATAAATCACGAAAGTTTTGAAAAATAAGATTAGAACTTTGTGTCTTTTTTCTTTTTTTTGAGAAAACATATCCTATTTAGTCAAGCATGCTGACCCCAGTATCATTCAAACCTTGTTAAGAATGATGGTTCCAAAGTATGTTGACATGGGATTTTATTTGAATTTGAGGAGCATCTCTCAGTTTGAGAGGATGTGAAGCTTTTGTATAGTAGTGGTGACAACTCAAGGCAGGCAGAAGAGCCCTGAAATGATAATGTAATGTTAATACATGTTGATACTCAGTGATCTTGGCCTTAGTGGCATGAGAAGCTTTAGGGAGGCCGAAATATTGTTCTCTCTTTATTTTAGATATATAAAGGCTCTTGAAGTAGCTTTTAGCTACTGCCCTTTTGAAAGCTTCCTGTTATTTTTTGATTATGAAAATGAATGTGGCGGTCTGTTTCCTTTGACCACAAAAGTTCAATCCATCAAAAGACAAAATGCGTACTGTGTGACTGAGTATGTGTTTTTTTCAGCCAGCTCAGTCTGTAGTGAAAATCATCCTTTTGTATCACATTTTTGGCAATATCTGCTGTATTTTAGTGTAGTAGGATCAATCTGTAGATATTAGGCAAATTCTTTTTCTCTTACTACCTATTTAACAGCTATTTCCATGTAACTTAGTTGATTTGTCTCTGTGCATTTTCCTACAAAGAGATGGAAGAATTTCTGTTGTCCTTTCTGTTGGCAGTTCAGTTAATGACACAGCAGTAGCTTTTGTTGTCTTTGATGAACAAGCTTCAATGTACAAATTATTGGGAAGAAAATGAGAAGATATCGATAAGAGGCAATGAAAGCACATTGTAAATCTTTCATCCTTGATTTGGGTGTCACTGCCTATTGAACTCTGGTATTCTTTTTGCACTTTGAATAGCTACATGTAAGATGAAAACTGTGCCAAACTCTTGCACTTTTAGTGAATGTCACTGTCTTTTTTTAATCCTTAAGTAGCATAACAGACTGACATTGCTTGACTGACATTGCTTGAAGAATTCTCTGGAATGCTGAGATTTCAGCACAGTAGTGCATTAAAGTAGGAGTCATATAATGAAGCACTGTTCAAATGGACTTAATGTTGGTTTTTTTCTTCAAACTATGAGAAAGAGCATGTAACAATTTTTGCTACAGTTTCAGCACTCAAATTTGAACTCATTTATTTAATGAAATAGGAGTTTATTAAGCATTTTTCTTTCAGGTACATTTTTTTTCTGTTATTTACATGCATCAGGAGTTATTTCTAGCTTACTCTGTCAATTGGAACAAAAACCAGAAGCCAATAATGGAAGACCCTCTTTTGATAGTAGCATTTTGGATATGACTGAAGAATTTTTCAGTTCTGCTTTAGATTTAGAGACCTCTGATTTAGAGGTTGTGGATCGTAGCCACTTATCTGTTTGTCTTCAGCATTTGGTATATAAGAAGAAAGTGTGATTTGGGCTTGTACTTTTTATCATCTTGCAGTAGACGTTTGACCACTTTTGACTGAAGGACTGTTAAAGTGGACCTGGTGCTTGTGTGTGTGTCTAAGTTCCTCTTGTACTTGACTGGGAGTCCTGATAAATTGGTGAGATGCTGGGTTGGTGACACGTGGGTCTCGTTTCTTAAGGGATCTGCTTTGTGCACTTGTTGAGGTAGAGAAAGAAGTGGTAGATATTTTACTGTATGAATTACAGTTGACATGGCAAGATGCTTTATCTTGCTTTATCTTGCATCCTCTACTAGTGTAGGAAGTGTGTTGCAGTGCGTGTGTGTGATTTTTTTTTTTTAAATCAACACTTTTCCCAACTTTCTTCCCACTTCATCTCTTTGAATCCGTATTTCTAACTCTAAGGCAATTTTGTATGTCTGTATTCTCACAGCTCTCTCCAGTGCACTATCATATATTTATTTATTTTATTAACTACTGAGTTATTTCCTGTACTTGATCATTTCCATCCCTTGATCATGTAATAATACACACAACTCAAGATATCAGATACTAATATGGCTTCAATTTTCAGTTATTCTTTAACTGAATTCTTTAATCTTATGCATTAAAAATAAATAAATTAATAACACAGAAATAAAACAAGAACCTAGCAAAAGTTAATCCTACTCTTCAAGAGGGGAAGAGGGAAACTTCTGCCCTGGTACCAAAAGCCACCGCAACTTGCAAAAGTGTTACTGGTCTTACCAATTTCAGCTGGAAATAAAAAAAAAAAAAATCACACACACGCACTGCAACACACTTCCTACAGTAGTAGAGGATGCAATAATAATAAAAAATGTTTGGAGAGAGTCATTCAAATCAGGGTGAAGATGTTTGAGACTTGAGAATGAGTAATAGAGAATGACTAATAGTAGGATAAAAAATAAATATCTAACTTTCAGGAAGCTATTGCAGCAATGAAGGCCATAGATCTGTGCTAGCTGTGCATAAATACAGGAGTTGTGCAAGTCTTGTGAAGCTGCACACAGGAAACGACATTTAATTCAGCAGCATCATTAGCATAATGTATTAATCAAAGGAGTGGGAGAAAAATGAAGAGATTGATTAAGCCTGTTAGAGGGCTTGCACATATCAATTGGCAAAATGATGCTTTAAAGTGACAGTGTACAGAAATAGAAAAGTATTTAAATGAACAGAGGAGATGTATTGGTAACAGTGGAAAAAGAAAATTCAAACCCCAAAACAAAGAAAACTTCCTAAAACTGAGGAATAATCTGCTGAGGTAAAAGATATTGTCCCTGGAATTTGGGACATTTGACAGTGGAGGATTGAAGATTTATTTATTTATTTATTTATTGACTCTGATAAAGAGCAAAGCAAGAACTCTTGTTTTTGCAGGTATATTGAATACTGAAAGTTTCATTTGAAGGGTTGAAAACAGGCAACAGTGTAGCTGTTAAAATATATATCGGAAACTTTTTTTTTTTCTCTCTCCCTTCCTCCCCCCGCCCCACAATGTCACTTCACTGCAAGAACTGTTTAATTTACCTTCTGACTGTTGCAGGGGCCTTTGCTTGCAAGATGGTACCATTTGTTCAATCCACTGCTATTGTAACCGAGATTCTCACGATGACCTGTATTGCTATGGAAAGACACCAGGGAATTGTGCATCCACTGAGAATGAAGTGGCAGTACACCAATAAAAGAGCTTTCACAATGCTTGGTAAGATTTTAGGCATCTCTGGTATTCATCTTGCTTGACTGTGTTTGGGAAATTAATTGTATGACTGACTGGGGTAGGTGATAGGAAGAGCAAAAGGCACAGATATAGCTAGCAATGCAGAGATGGAGTTAATGCCAAATCTGGCAATGTTTATAAAGTACCTCAGGGATGGTGTCCGTGTGTGGAGTGATTACTAGTGAAAATCCTGACAATAAATCCAGAATCCCAAGTAAAAGATTTATTTGATAGACTTTCCTCTAGTAAATGGGATGGGCACCCTGGTTACAAACAACACAGAAAAAGCAGAGTTGCTGAATGCCTTCTTTGCTT
>JAWLRI010000296.1:0-22301 GCA_034781795.1 Crypturellus tataupa
GGGCCCGCCCCCCCAGCCCGCCGCCGCCCCCCCCGCCCCCCCCCCCCCTCCCCCACGGGCGAGGCGGCCCCTGGCGCAGCGCCTGGGAGACCCCTCGTGTCCCCCCGCGCCGCGAGGCCGCCCGCGGGGCGCCCCCATCCCCGTCCCTGCTCCTTGCCTGGCCTAGATCCATGGGGAAGGGCGGCCTCTTCCCGCGGCTTTTGCGCCCCACTGGATCGGGCCTGCCCTTATTGGACCAAAAGACACCAAATTAGTCCTTTTTCTCCCCCCCACCCCATCTCAGCTGTCTGGGGTAAGCCCTCTGCCTGCTGGGGCTTGGCCCCCACTTCATCCCTTTCCTGACAGGGAGCGGAGAGGCCCGAGTGCCGGCTCTGCCCTCACTTAGGCAGAGCCACCTTCTTTCTCCAATAGAAAAAGGGTAGTGAAATCCAGAAGGGTTGTGACGACACGTCTGTAGGAGCGAGCCTGAGACAAGACCTTGGTGCGTGATGTGCACAGAAACAGGGCTGTGAGGGGGGAAAGCTCTGTACCCCTAAAATGAATCAGGGAGCATAGATGGCATCACTGAGGTTTTACAAGAAATAAAGGATTTTAAACAGGAAGGTGTTGATGGTTTTCTGTTTTCCTGAGAGGGTAGACACTGATTTATTCTGTTAAAATGCTTATTAGGCTACCTTCTGAGGGTCTTCCTTGAAAACTAAGCATTTTCTTCAGTAAGTCACATGTTTAGCTGTGTCATACTCACAATGAGAAAAGAAAAACTTAAAAGCTTTAATGATTAAAGCATTTCATGTAAATTTTTGAAATGTTGGCAAGCAGATGCAGTGTTTAGAATCTGTCTCTCAAAGCTGGGCGTTTCCAAGCAGAATGGAGAACAGTATGACAAAACAAGCGCACTTAGGTGCTTTTTCTGTTACACTTTCCTTATCCTTTGCTAGATAGGAAATAGCTTTCTGTAAATAACAGAGACAAATATGACAATATGCTCGCTGGCTACCTTGCCCAAAGTACGAATGATGCATTTCATCTGTCCATGTGCAAGTCCACCAAAATCTGTCTTAGTAAGAAGTACTGATGAGCTTCTGTTTTACTGTTTCACTTTCTGAGTAAATTACCCTATTACCTTACAGAAATAAAAACATTTCTCAACTTCAATGCACAAGATGCAGACTAATTGACTTTGCAAATTAAACCAGTTTTAGATATGTGATCTGTATCCCTTATTTCTTCATTGCAGTAAATTGTACCTGGAACTGTAGGAAGGTCAGGGTGAGAGGGGCACCATCTCCATGTCTCATTTGTTTCATAAAATGTGAGTGAGGAAGCAGTAAAGCCCTCTCATCTCTTCCTTTCACCTACTTAGTATGTCAGAGCAGTCTTACCCTTCTCCCTGACATGAGTGAGTACAACCCTTCTTAAAGGTGAATATTAATGCATGCCCAGGATGAAGGGAGCAGCTGCCAACCTGTGAAAGTTAGGGAAGGCCTTTCCTCATTCTTCAGAGCTCTCTTGTATGCTGCTTCAGTCCTGTGATGGTCATGCTTCCCCATCCCTGTCTACTACGCTGTTGAGAGAAGCAAACTGGCCACATTAGGGAATTCCAGTGTCATGCAGATGAGAAAAAAATATTTTTCCCTCTAGTTAGCAGCAGAACATCTATAAATCTCACAACGGATGTTGAGATAACTGTGCGTGTGTGTGCACTTGTTAGAGAGAGACATGAAGGAAAGATACAGGGAAAAAGAAGTACAAGTGCTGGGTGGAACAGGTGGGAGGGAGGAACAGAGTTTTGTTTGACATTGGTTTGATCTGTATGCTGAATGATTATCTTGTAGCTCTGAATAATGAGCGCACGCTTAAGAAACAGGTGGACTGCATAAACTTCAAGCAGATCATCACGTCAACTTTCTAGAAGCAACAGATGAATCTTAAGATGAATTGCTGGCAAACCATATTTTTAAGTGTCTGTGTATTTCTCTCTCTGGTCCGTTCTTCCTGCAGATTTGTATCTGTGAAAAAGGGGCATTACTGCTCCTTTGCTGCTGAAAGTCTGGCCCTGATGCTGCCTTGAAGACATCAGTTAATGTTACCGAGACTTCAGCATTAAACCAGGGAATGTACTTCAGTGTTTTGATGCTGCTAAATCAGAGTTTAATTTCTCTCACTTAAGCTAGATGGCTAAGATGGGGGGCCTACAAATGAATATTTTAGAACTGTTAGGGGAGATCACTAAGGAATGCTTTACTGTTAATAGTGTCTATACAAAATTACAAAAAATAAAGCTCCTTTATGATGAAATTAAAACTGTTGTTCAGGATCTGATTTAGTTAAACTTTGAACTCCATGATACTCAGGATGTAAATCTCTTATAGTTACCTTATGGATAAAATGAATGAACAAAATCCATACCTTAGAGATAAAATATATTTATTAAAATGTGCTAAGATGAAGGATAAATATGAACTGTTTATCTCCAAAGAAGTGCAAGAGCAATAAATATATATTTTTTCATTTTTCTGACGCAGCTTTCTGGTTTTGGATGTTGGTAGTGAATGGCGGCTGATCCTAACTCTGTCCTGAAGTGAGGTGGAAAATTTGACCAATAATCCAGCATCAATAGAAAACCAAGGTAATGTTAGGCACATTTGTGGAGAGGAGTTAAGAGAAGACTTGCAGATACTACTTAATTTTTTGGTGCTTAAAAATATTATTTACCCACTGCAAATAGCTGTGTTTTCACAATAAAAGCAAAGTGCTAATTAGAGTAGATGTGCTTGCTGTCTAGACTACTATGTTGCATAACATGAATAATGCATTAATGATAATATGAACTTCACTGTGCTTCATCAGAGTGAGTGTCTCACTGGCAACATGGCTGTGTTAACTACAGCTCCCTTTTTCTGCAATAGAATTGCATTTCTTTGTATTCCTTTACTGTTATATCTGATTAGGAAAACAAGTTGCAATCCAGAACTCATGTAGTATGCCTTTCTAATAAATAATGTCATTGTTGAAACAGTAGAGCTGAATATATAGAGGAGCATCAAGATAAGGATATGTTAAAAGTTTTAGCTGAGTAACTTGTTTAGAGAAATGTGATAGGCGAGAAGCAACTTTGACCGAGTATTTTAAAAATTGACTGCCCAAAGCAAAGTTGATTTTCCTCATGGAGCAACATATTAAAATGTCTCTAAAGGTAAGGGACAAATATCTGCTTATATGTACCAGGAATTGCTTTTCGTGGTGATGGTGTTTTGTTCTGTCTTCAAACAAGAAAAGACAACATGCTTGCCTATGTACTTTTTGGAAATTCCATTTTTGATGTGTAAGACTTCCTACCTCTAAGCTTTCCAACATTTGTACTTCAGCTGCTAAGATGCCTGTCTCTTCAATTTCTTTTCATTGTTTTGGTACTAGGTAACTTCTTTTATTTGTAAATGATAAACTTCTGTGTTTTTAACATAATACCAACCTGGCACAAAGTGACAATTCTTTAGTTGTCCTATATGAAGAATGAAGGGTGTGACTCTGAAGTGTCTCATGTCAATCCCCATAGAAGATGACTGTGCCTCTAAATTGTCCATTAGAGAGCAACCAACTGCCCTGACCTGGTATTTTGGATAAAGCCCTTGTGGCTCAGAGTCACAAGACACATATGATATGCTGTGGGCAGCTGGAAGAGGTGTTTTCTGGCCACATAGAGGGGAAATAGTGCTGTAAAACCAATGAATACAGCTGCTGTTGTCTATAGCAGCCTCTGGATGACTGGCTTCCTCTCATAGTCTGATTAATCTTGATTTGGGAAGCCATCTCAAGCAACTTGAGTCCTGTACAGACCTTTGTCTAGATTATAACTTTTGATTAGGACTGTGCTGCGCTGCTCAGTAAACTTCTGTGTGATGTACTGAATTTTTCAATAGAATTAGGAGCAATAAGTTGAAAAATAAAAGTGGAATTGTTGTGTGACCTAACGATCTTTTAAATAGAAAATATTGGATAAAATATTATGAAAATAAACAAGCTGTTTTTTTTTGGTTTGTCTTGCTTCCTGGAGAGAAATTTTCAATATTCTGACCATGCATATAACAAAACTAATGCACAGTTCTATTTTTCTCCCTGTCCTTTTGCTTATATCTAAAATGCTGCCTGCTTCCTGTAGTAAAACCACCTTATTGTTTGTAGTCTTTGACCCTTTTTTGTTGTTGTTGTTCTTGTACTCAAAAACAGCTCTTTCTTGGATATCACAATTATGGGAGATGTAAAAATGATCTAATTGGGTAATAATGTATATTATCGTAAGGCTGAACTTTCACTGCATTGCAAAGACATACATGTGCACTTCCATAGCAAATCCTCAGAAATATAGCTTCCTATATAACTTTTTTCCATGACAGTTTATAGGTCAATATTTTTCCAAAAATGAAGAAAAGTTATTAAAAGTCACATTTAAAAGCTTTGTAACTCTTTAAAGGTCTTTGTATTTAAATTCTGAGCAGCGAGCACAGTCAGAACTGTTCATTTTGAGTGTCTAATCTTGCAGGGTTGTGTTTTGCCCGTGAATTCAAATGTGCCCAAGAAGCTTCCCTGGTGAGCTTTCTAACAAGGATATTTTCAAATACTTGAAAGTTTTGATGCTCTCATGAAAGATATTTTAATAATTAGCAGTCTGCTGTTCTAGAATGTTCTCAATGTTTTGTTAACAGGTGTCTAGGCATCAGGAGGCCACCATGAATGGACAGCTGGACTTAAGTGGCAAGCTGATCATCAAAGCTCAGCTTGGGGAAGATATCAGGAGGATTCCTATCCATAATGAGGACATCACCTATGATGAGTTAGTACTAATGATGCAAAGAGTTTTTAGAGGGAAACTCCTGAGCAATGATGAAGTCACAATAAAATATAAAGATGAAGGTAAGGTTTAATTACTAGTTTTGTTCTGAGATGATTTACCTAAGGACAAAAGCAATTTTAAATTCTCTAAAAATGCCACTAGTGGATGAAAACTATTTCCAAGATTCAGTCAATAAATAGAAGCTGTATTTCTTGTGACTGTGCTTGTAGCACAATATCTCTGAAAAATTGTCTGATAGTTTACTTTTCATTGTTGCAGAAAGCTGATGCTCTTGCAGATTTCTTTCAGTGGGATTGGAGGCAAGAAGTACATAGTAATAAGATGCTTTAACAGAAGCTCTTAACTGAAAAGCTTTATTTTTGTAGTAGAAATTCTTGATTACCTTTCCCTTCATCAGTGAAGCTGAGCACAAATGTTTAACTTCACCTGAAGTATTTATTAAAAATATTTTTTCACTGATTTGAAGTCTTTGGAAATTGATTATAAATAAATTATCTTTCAAAGAAAGTCTCAATCACAAGTGCTAAACAAATGCAACTTGTAGAAGAATCTTTGACAGGCTTAATACGAAAGGCCTTGTTTGAGATATATGGAGTGAGACTCTGGGAGTATCAGTGTCCGGAGATGGAAAAGCTACTTAATCTGGGCGGAAGACTGGACTTTGTTTCTTGCTGCTGTCATCTCAAGCTTGTGATTGTCAAACCTGGCTATGAGATTTTCTGCTTAATACTTGTGAAAAATATCATGGCTTTGTTAAATTTTCAGCAAACTTAGAATCCTTGAATCTAATATCTCCCCTGGATACCAAAGTGAAGGAAAACTACTTTTTTTCTTCTTTTATCTCTTTTCTCTCTTTCTCCTGCCTCTTTTCTCTCTTTCTCCTTCTCCCTTTCTCTCTTTCTCCTTCTCCCTTTCTCTCTTTCTCCTTCTCCCTTTCTCTCTTTCTCCTTCTCCCTTTCTCCTCTTTACAGTGGTAAAAAGTGGTTGTTTCCACAAATGTGAAAACAGGAAGAATCACTACAGTCTTTTTTCTTTCAATAATTTAGTCCGTAATCAGTACAAAAGAAAAATAAATGATGCTTATATGAATATTTGAGAATATAGGGAAACAGTAAGTGGATAAATGTAATAGTAAAGGAAGCATATCTTGCCAGGGTCATGGATAATGATAATTTCTAATATCTTAGAATTCTAGTAATGTCATAAAAATGGGAATGCACCATGTTGATACAGAATTAATGATAAAATGCTTTTTACTCTATTGGAAATTGCTTGCCTTTGCGACAGATAGACAACTGTAATTGCAATAGCAATCTTTAGTGTACTAGGGAATCTTCAGTGAGGGCCAAAGTTATGCTGCTTAGAAAACAAGAAAGGTGTACTTTAAAAATAGCGTGGTTTGTAAATGAGCTAAAAGGAACAGTCTTCTAAGCTGCAACAGAAACGTATGAATCCTAGTGGACTAAAAGGTGTTTGGTATTTTATGCATAGCCTTTTTTGTCTTAAGGCATCCCAAAGAGCTCTTAGTGTGCAGTGTGTAGATTCAGTAAGTCACCCGGTCTCTGAAATCTGCCGTGTGAAACCTTAACACTTAGTTGTTTATTTCCAGTTCTTTTATTTAGTTTATTAGCTTATTTAGTTCCTTGATTGAGAGAAAAGTTCTATTCTGACTGCTTTAACATCTTCATGTCCTCTTATTCTTGTTTGTGTGTTAAGGTAGGGTTAATTTTACTGTTAATTTTCCAACAGGTACTTGATTATTATTAAGCTTTATTCAAATATTATTTTTAAATCAGTTATTTTAATCATTTTAAAATCAGTTAAAATAATATTTTAAGAATATTATTAAGATCAGTCTTTCAGATCATTGATCAGAATACAGATTGAGAAAGTGCTCTAGTCACTTTTTGCCATCTTTCCTTGTGAATGTGTGTGTTTTGCTTTTAAAAATTAAATTGAGATCTGCTTGTGCCAACTTCTATCTTAATTCTTCTGTCTGTTTTAAGAAAAAGGTTTTGGAACCACTCAAAATAAGCATATAACTTTTAAGTTTTTTATATATGTGTATATATATATATATATATATCCCTCTGTGCATAGTTACCCTGCATTCACACATTATGAAAACTGTCTTTTGTGATATGCACAAGTCTAACTTATTGCTTTGTTGCAAGTGTTTTTTTGGGAAAAAATGGCTTTTTTTAGTAGATGGTCTTTATTCCGTAAATCAGAAGTAAGCATATAAGCCTTAATGACAGGAGAAAAAAAACCCCCTGTTTCTAACTCTGCTTTCAAATTTTTCTTTTTTTTTTTAATGTATAAAAAATACAGTACTATTTTTCAGTAATGCTAGTGGATAACCTTTTGTTTTTCTAGTAGCTTCTAGTAATGAAGTAAGCTGTCTGCCCTAGCATGATGTTTAGTAAGTACTAGGCTTTGCTTTTAACATAACTTTTTTCACATTCTTTACAGATGGAGATCTTATAACAATTTTTGATAGCTCGGATCTTTCCTTTGCAATTCAATGCAGTAGGATACTTAAGCTGACACTGTTTGGTAAGGATATATAGATATATGATTTTTTTCTCTTATTTAAAAATTCTGGTGGTGGTCCTTACTGGATGTTTTAAATAGCTTTTACCTCAGGCCACCTCAGAAGGATGAAATCAATTACTTAAAAGGAGTGGCTTAATATTCTAAATTTGTTTTTCCTCTTGCTGTTTGGTGAGGCATCTGAACTTAAAGAAACTAAAACTGTCTTCCTTCCTTCCTGAATTGCCCTAGTGTTAGCTGCATACGCTGCTTGCTTAAGTTCACTTTCTAACGGGACCGATATCCACCAAAACTAATGTTTGCAGTAGTCAACATGTCGAAATGAATACACAGAGCAGAAATTTACTGCAAACTTTTTTCTCCAGTTCTGGTCCAGTATATTACGTTGAACTGAGATTGTATTAAATGAATAGTAAGCTCTAGAATGAGCTTAGTCTGTGTTGACTCAGTGTTTGTCAATGTAAATTCTTCACAGAAGAAGAAGATAAAAAGTGAGTAAAACAGGGTGTGTTCCTTCCCCGACTTCCCCCTACCCTTCCACAGTCTTAAACTGGATCCCAAATTGTTACTACAGTCTTAAATTTGTTTGCTTGCTCTTTTGCAGTTAATGGACAACCAAGACCCCTAGAATCTAATCAGGTGAAATATCTGCGTCGAGAACTGATAGAACTTCGCAATAAAGTCAATCGTCTGCTGGACTGTCTAGAGCCTCCAGCGGAGCCTGGGATTTCTGCTAACCTGCCTGAAAATGGTAGGCAGTCAAAATTGTTCAGCTTGCTCCGCAGAATTGTGTGCTGAGTGAAAAATGGAATCTTGGGTATTAATTGTGGACTTTCTAGGTTGTTCCTTGATAGTTTGGAACTTACGTTTTAATGGTTTAGTCATCTGAGAGGCGGAGCTTATATTATTTGGAGTAAAGCACCATGTTAACAGAAAAATAAAATTCTGGGTTTGATCAAAGCACTGTAACTAACACTTGTCAGTCAGAATAAAGTGTTGACAGGGCTTGAGCAAAATTAATGAGACGAGACCTTGCCCCTGTCTGAGTACTCCCATTGCTTACTTGGGGCTGCTCTGGTGCTTGTCTTGTTGCTAAGCAAGTTTGATTTACTAGAATAGCAAAAAGCTTATTTAGCAAAATTATATTCGCTTTTTTTGCCAGGTTAGGAAACTGAGTCTGCTCATTTTCTGATCAAACCAGCATCAGAGCTGTCTTGGGGTAAGCGGCACAAGGGTGCAAATAGGGGAGGAAAGTACTAAAGTGGGGGGCAAAATGGGGAAGGAAGTCTCATTGTCCTGTTTTTGGAACAGTATGCTCCTAGCTTATGACTGTTGTATTGAAGAACTGTACCTCTAGATTTGTTCAAGTATCCTCAATTGCAGATTATGAGGAAGGTGGAAATAGAGAGTTAAAAGAAGAGCTTGAACTTTCCTTCTAGAGAGCAACACCTTTGTGTTTAACACCGAATGCTTTTTTAACAACAAAACCAACCAAAATCCAACCGCCATTGCTGCAGTATAAGCAGTTACTCATTCCATGGAATACAAGGGTTATTAACCCCTTGGAAGGAGGTTAGAATAATGACCTTGGGCTGTTTGCAGAACTAGCCAGTTTAAACTATGTGTGTTTGTCATTAAAGAGAGAACAAAGCACTGTTAACAGGTCTCTGAGTTATGCAGTTTTATTTTTCTAAGAACAAGGAGATGAACTTCACTTGCCGCCTTTGGCAGAAGGGAAGGAGGGAATAAAATAATGCCAGAACACAGTTGACAAAAGTGTAAACTGGGAGTTATGCTGTAAGCATTCTTAATTTTAAATTCTCTGTCAACAGCCTGTACTGAAAGAATAGGGCAAAGCAATAGCTTTGTACCTTTGACCTTGAGACAAAGGGGGAAAACCGGTACTTTGTAGAGTCATTTATATTTAAGTAAGTGCAATAAAACTGAAACTTTGTGATGAATCATGAAGGTTATATTTGGAGGTACAATATTTGCCTTTATTCTAAGGTGTGCATTTACAACACTTGAAATACAGAGTTTTAAAAAAATCTATTTAAAGTTGCTGCAATATAATATATACTTATGGTGGGTTCTCAGAATTAATAACATCAAGGATTAATAATGGGATACTTTGTTTTCTAGATGCTGTGGATGGTAGAGAAGAAAAACCTGCTGCTGCTGACTCTACTGTTAAGCCATCTACTCAAGTTATAGCAGCAAGCATGTCCGCATTTGATCCACTAAAAAATCAGGATGAAATCAGCAAGAATGTCATGTCAGCATTTGGCTTGACAGATGATCAAGTATCGGGTAAGAACACATCCAAAGACAGGACTATGAAACTTGTTTGTAATCGATGACAGAAGCATTTAAAAATGTTTATTTGTACAAAGAATTTATGTTTCGGATATATTCAGCCATGCTTCTTATTCATTATTCCTTTACAAAATTCTAAAGCTTGATATACTGAAATGTTGTAAATGGACTTTCTAACTTACACAAAACAGTGAAATACTGCTTTTAGTTTTAGCCATGCTTGGAGTAGAAGATGACTCTATTTTCCTAGATCTGTTACTAGAATAATAGGTGTCAAATAACATCTATTATGGTAGTGGTATCTTCCAAGATATCAGTGTATTAGTAAACTAGTATGAACATTGACAGCCTTTGAATGTGAGGTGATTCGGTCATGGTGATTCGGTCAGATGTCATTGCAATTATCTTGGATGTTACTTGGAGTAAACAGGATATCTCTTCCAACTGTGCAGTGTGTTTGAATGTAGGACTTAACCATACTTGTTTTTTTTTTTTTTGTTTATTTATTTTTAAACCTTGTAGCCTCTACAATAGCAAGCTTTGTAAAGCTCTTATGCTGTGTAGTTAAAGGTGAGTTGAGGTGGAGAAAGAGACACTAACAGCAGCTGGAGATTTGTGGACACCATTGCATGGTTATGTCCACATAAACAACAAAAAAGGAAACTGAATAGTACTAATGGCCTGGTACCCACGCTACCTGTGTCATGCATGGAGAGCTCTGGCTAGCTCTTGTGTAGTCTGGTGACTGAGTAGCCTATTAGCAGTTGCATCACATTAAATGTGCTTCTGCTATGTGTCCTCCTGGACTGTTCCCCTGTGTAAAATGAAGTGTGCAGTAAGTGAGGGTGCCAGGCAGACTTGCTTCAGAATTGCAGCCTTGACCTGAAATAAACTGACATAGTGGATGTTGGAGCAACCTGCACCTATCACGTGCTGAATTCTCATCATGTGAGTGGAAAGTTAGGGAGGAGAGAGCATAAGCCTTGAGCTTTCAGTCTGGAACTTTGTGTGTGTGTGTGTGTGTGTGTGTGTAATTTTGTGTGTAAAATTGAATTTGCAGAAATGCTAATACTTTTTGTGTGCTGAAAATTTAGTGTGGCTTAGTGTCTTTGAAATTGTAGGTAGTACCTACATATGTAAGAGGCAGAAGGATCTGGTTTTAAGCATCTTTGTTTCTGAGAAAATGTTCTTTGTTTAATTGTAGTGCCTAATCACATAGGCATTTCAGAACTTCTAGTCACCTTCCTCTGTGTGTTAATCAGTAGCTGGAATATTTTCAGAGATATTAAAGCATTTGTTTTGAGACAGAAGTCTACCATACCCTGTCTCAGAGTGCAACTATAAAACATAAAACATCTTTGGAAGTTTTCTGTTTGTTCATATGCTCTATGAGTTGGGTAAAACAGTAATTGCATGGACGCTTGCAGGCCACAACTACTCTGCTGCGTGAGGATGATTTTGCGCAATCTGGCTCCTCTGCTTCAGATGAGAAAGAAAAGAGATGTATGTGTGCAATCTATCCAAATGTAGGAAGTTGTCTTCAGTGCGTATCTGCCAAGTTAAAACATGTAGCTGTAGAAAAACCATGTTACTACTGAGGATTTTATCCCCAAGGTGAATCAATCCTCTGAAAATGAGATTTGTGTCACTTTGACCTAAGCACAAGTGGAAAATTATTCCACAGAAATTATTTCCAAAGGCATGCTAGTATAGATTTGCAAATACACTTAGATACACTAAGATACACGTCTGTGGAAGAATGGAAGAACTTCTCCTGTTAAAACCTTTGTAAGGAAATGATCATCCATGAAACTTTCTATTCAGATTCCCCATTCATTTAATTCAATCCTTCTGTAGGACCACCCAGTGCCCCTGCCGAGGAGCGCTCAGGAACACCGGACAGCATCGCTTCCTCCTCCTCTGCAGCCCACCCCCCTGGAGTGCAGCCACAGCAGCCGCCGTACGCGGGAACACAGCCGCAGACTGCTCAGGTGGAAGGTGAGCAGCCTCCTTTTCCATCCTTTGAGATGGGAAAGATACTGGCTCAAGCTGAATTTATCGTGGTTAAGATCTCTCATTGCTATATTCGAAGTCCATTCCGAAACTCCAAATGCTGCAATTCTTGCATGTTTAATATATAAACAGCAGATGGAGCTGTAGACCTATGGAAAAAGGTAGGTCACATATACTAAAAAAGAGTTTCATTGTAGTAGTTTGTATCTATGTTCATTTTACTACAAAGGAGCTTGTATAATACACTTCACTTTAAAGCTGTTCGAAAATATGTTTGTGGTATAGACCCTGCATGTTGAGTCAAGTGATGTTTAAGCAGTTGCTTTTACTTAATGAAGTTTTATTAGTGATGTTGGCTTGTCAGTATAAATTAATAATGTTATTTACTAAATCACTTCTGTCTGGCAAAACAGACATTATTGTAGCAAGTTTACTTTTATTTCCTATTTATTATGTATCCTTCTGTGCTAGCCAGCTTAAACCTCATAACTGGGTAGTAGCCTAACCTTCACATATGCATCACTGTTTTCCTTTGAGTGCCTTAATAAGCTCTTTCTTTAAGGTATTGACTCGGTATTCAGATTTCTTGGCGTTACGCCCTTTCACATGTGATTTGACTTTTAAGAATAAACCTTTTTTTAGATGTTTGAATCATTTTGACATTGCTTTCAATTGTGGTTTGTGAAAGCACTGAGCCTCCAGACGTGCACAGCTCTGGATGAAACTCAATCTGTGGAACAACTTCCTTCTGTAATTTTACCTCCATACAGTACAGTAAAAAGTTCCTGTATTTTAATGTAAAAAATGTTACTCCTCTGTTGCTTCCTATACTGTTATAATGTTAAGTGTAAGAGATATTAGTGATAGTGGTAACAGTATCCACAATAATTTTAAATATCCTTGGAAGGTCTGAAGGGTGCCACTAACATTTTAACTGAGCAATGCCTTTGACTAGCTTGCTGTCAGCATGTGTTTAAGCAAGCGTGAATGCTGTTGGTAAAACTGGAGCATATAAAAACACTTGTTTTGCAGCTTTTACCTTTTTTTCCCTGAAAAATAGTTTTTGATATAAGGATTAATATACAGGAAGAAGCTGCCTAAGCTAAGGTAATGGAGTAGATTGACTGTGTTTTCTAAACTTAAGTGACGGCAAAAGTGCTCAGTGTAAAAAATGTACTGTACTTGTTTAACTTCTTTATCTTAAAAATTTTCCTATGTATGAGTGCAGTAGTGTTGATTGTAAATATTTTTGTCCACAGTTTATGCACTTTCTGTTTCTACTGAAGTACTCTTGCATTATATTTCCCTTGCTGTGGTGAAAATAAGAATATTTCTTCAATATCCCTTTACCTAGCCTCCCCAGCAGGTGCCAGTGTGTTGTCCATGTTAGCCTAGAGTTAGTCATCCTGAGAGAGGCTGCCTCCTATTTTTTCTCCTAAAACTTCCTCCTAAAACGGAGTTTAAAATACATACTTATTTTCTCCATTCCTATTTTCAGCTGTCAAGCTAGCAGGATTAAATATTTTCTAATCCTTGTGCTCAGCACTGTTTTCATGTCACAGTACTTGTATGGCAATTCTGAAAAAGGTGTTATACTACCATAAAACATTCTGTATGTCTTAGTTTGAATACAAAATACTGTTGCTTTCAGTTATGAGTAAAGCAGAGAAAAAAAGAAAATAGGGAGCTTCCCTAAAGCAGCACACAAGGATATTGGTAGACTGTGTTGCTTTTGACTGTCTTGACCCATGGATGCCACGCAGAAGATAGAGGAGCCTTGCGGTTACACAGGCTGCTGATATGTGCAGAAGGAGTGATGGTGCAATAGCACTTTACTCCTAAAGTTTCCATGTCTGCTCCAGTGCAGCTAAACTTTAGTTTAGCAGGTAATATTTTTCTTTGACTATGCTCGTTAATAAAATGAAAAGCAGCAGCAGCATGAAGCCTAAACAGGGCATGAGTTAAGTCTAAACATTTGTTCTGTCTCTTCTTGCCAAGAAATTGGAAATAGTGAATTTAGGAGAAATTAGCATTGAATTGGAACACACGTCTCTGGCTTTATTTTTACTTCAGGGTGTGTATGCCTGAGTCTCTTAAGAGAACTTGGCTTACAACAGGCAGATAATAAGGAATGACTTGTCTGGTGAATGTGGTCAGAATAAATAATATACCACTGTGCTTACAGTACTTTGCAGAAATAGTCTTAGAAAGCTGGTATAAACAGGCACTCCAAGGACATGTTTACCTTTCAGAGTACTGTAATTTACACTATATGTTCTGGAGCAGCTATCAAGTTATTCAAGGAATGATGCTTGCTCTGTTACCCACCCAAAAGTAGTGTGTATAGTGAAGTATACCTTATGGCCTCTGAAAACATGAAATAATAGGCATTGCTTAGCAAATGGGAACTATTTGTTTTACTGGAGCTGAACATCACTTATACTTCAGGATAGCCTTGTTCAGAAAATAAAAGTGGAAGTTACGCTTCAGTTGGTAACAAAGAGCAATTTGAAAGTGTTGTTCAGATTACATTTTTTTTAACATGCTGTGGGAACGATTGCTTCTGTCACCTAAACTGTGTGTTAGGATGTTACTTTTCACTTTAGTTGCTTTGCCTTGGCTCAAGGTTTAGCTGAACAAGTTTTTTACTCCCTAGGCCAGATGTACCAGCAGTACCAGCAGCCTGGATACCCTGCCCAGCAGCCGCAGCCACAGCCTCAGCCTCAGCAGCAGCAGCAGCAGTATGGCTTGCAGTACCCAGGTAAGCGTGGCAGCTCGCCCGAGTCAAAACTGAACATGAGGGCAGCTGAGTGTTTTTCCTTCCGCTAGGACGTGAAGGCGATTCAAAAATTGCCAGTTAAAGTGCACCAACTAGCTATGTTTTAATGTAGAGCAGGAGTTCAGTTACACTTGATTGTGACCAAACTTCATTACTGATCAGCAAAATGAATACAAGTAGGCAAAACAGATCACAAAGTAGGTCTCGGGATTAACTTTTGTGTTCTCAAGGCTATAGAAAACAATCATCCGTCCCGATTTAACTTTCCTAAATACTGGATACATTAAGATGGCCACTCTTTCTTGTATCCACATTAATCTCCACGCACAATATTTGATGATGTAAATACCAACTAGAGCTGTCATTTAATAAGCCATTACTATTTATAAATAATGTGATTTGAGAATAATGTGATTTGGTAACTTACTTTAGTAAAGGTGCTACTCAACTTTTAACAGAACTAGTATGCTAAAGTCAAGTATGTTCAAGTATGATGAGTTAGCTTTTGCCTATAACTAAAATAAAGAACAGAAAGTTTTGAAGTCAAGTTTACTTTAGAAGAAGCCAGAATGTAGTAACCAGTTTTCATAATCCAGCTCAGCACAGGGTTGAACATAGCAGATTCCATGATGAAGCTCTCGTTGCTTAATACTTGATTTATAAAATGGTACAAACCACTTTTCTTGTCTTGCTTTAAGCAAGATTGTTTAAGTAACCAAAAATCTCCCTGTTACTACAAAGTGACTGAGAATATAGCTTGTGTGGATGCACACCTTTGATATGTAAAAGTAGACTGATTTTGGTGTAGATGAGGATGCTTGCAGAACTTATGAACAGATTCACATGTTTATCTTGGATAAAAATCCTGTAAGACTTGGGCCTCAGCCCTCCTTTGTGTGCTCTGTGGAGAGCCTGCTCTTGATTTAGGTCTTTATAAAGTATTTCTGGAGTATTTTGTTCTCTGCAGGTTTCTCACCCCTTCATATATAAATTGAAGACAGTGACAGACTTTCTGAAGTCTACTTTCTGCAGAAATAACAGGACTGTTGGAAGTAGAAGAACATGTCTGATTTTCTTTAGACTTTAAAACTGAGTGGAAAAAAAAAGGGACTTTTCCATCTGCTTTCTAGTCATATCCTTTTTATGAAGTTTGTTGCAGTGTGAATTCTGGCTTCTTAAGTAACATCTTAAAGCAAGAATGGAACATCATCAAGTTTTGGCTGAGATCCTGTTTCTCATAACTTATTTGATGATTAACCTATTATCAGAAACAGTTGTGGTTTTGAGGACTTTTTGACAATAGCCTTTGAAAATAATCTTGACTCATAGGTCCATTTTTCTCTTTGTCCCTGTATTTACCTCCTTTTAACTGCATGACCCCCAAGAGCAGAATCAATTCCCCTTCTCTTTGGCAGATCCCTTAGGCAAGAATGTAGTTATTTACTCAGGCTAGTGGAAGTGGACCCTTCAAAAGTTGGTCTCACAAGTAAATTTTGATTCCCAGTTTCAAGGTGAGTTCAAAATTTACTCCAGCACATTCTTCAATCCTTACTTTTCTGTCCAGGACTGTGCACTTTTAATAATTTTTGTGTGTCTGGTGTTTAATGCTGACAGGATTCCAGTCAATGGAGAGGTTTCATTGCAAGTAGCTGCAGGTGTGTTTCATGGACAAAAGTAGCTATTTTTCATAAAAGGATGTTTTGTGTTTTTAAAGTCTGCAGTAAGGGACATTTCTTTTGGAAGCTGCTTTTTATATAGACGAATTAAGTTTGGGATGTGTTTAAATGGAAGTGATGTATTTGGCTTTGTGCAACTTTTTTCATTTTGAATTCTACCTCGAAGGAACTCGGAATATCTATGATAGAATGAGACAAATACTAATTTATGAATATTAAGCTATGACAGGCTTGTTTTAGTTTTGAATTTTTACTTGAAAAAATAAGGTTAAAAAAACCTATCCTCAGTTAAACTTTTATTTGCTTGCCTGTGAAGATTGTATTTTTCACATGTGGCACGATGGTGAAGATACTGTACTTCACCCAAATCACGGATACGCCATGAGCGGGCAGCATGCTCGCGTGGCGGGGAAGGAAAAACTGCGCTCGTGTTTTTCGGCTTTCCGCTGCTTGCGGCCTCATTCTGTGTTGCCACCTGAGGTGCCTCTCTGCCTCCCCAGCAGGTTACAGCCAGCAGCCGCCCTCCCAGCAAGCGCAGCAGCTCCCAGCCTACAATGCGCCCGCGGCGGCAGCAGCAGCAGCGGCGGCGACGCAGGCCCCGGCGGCCTTCGCGGGGCAGGCACCGCAGCAGCCGTACGCGGCGGGCAGCTACGCGCCGCAGCCGCAGCCCTACACGACGCAGGCCTCGCAGGCAGCACCCTACAGCGGTGCCCCCGGCTCACAGGCGGCGCCGGGCGCCTTCCAGCCGCGGATGGGCTTCTCGATGCCGCCCGGGAGCACCATGACGCCGCCGCCCAGCGGGCCCAACCCCTATGCCCGCAACCGGCCGTCCTTTGGCCAAGGCTACACCCAGCCCGGGCCTGGCTACCGGTGAGCGGCTGCGGCGGCTGCTGCCGCCCGGTGGCGCGGGTGGCTCTGGAGGGCCCTTCTGTCCCCACTGACTCCAGGGTTTTTAACTGAGGCTCCTGAACCATGATGATGCATCACATCCTTTATAACTATAGCTGGTAATTAAATTCTACTGCGGGGGGGAAAGGGGTGACCAAATGAATCGTTATTGCTTTAAATTGTATCTGCTTCCTAGTTTAATTTGGGGTTGAGTTCTCTTTTTATTTTTTTCCCCCTTTTTTGTTTTGTTTTGGGAAACACTACCTAAATGTCTGTGAAGTGATTGACATTCTAGCTGGCCTTGTTTGAAGGATATTAAAATCCTAGTCAGAAGTTTAGCCCACTTACAGGCTTATTTTTACTAATAACATGATGTACTAAATTAGAATCATTCTGGAGTTGAAAGTAGATATGATGTATTATAAATTGTAATGCTCACATGGAAAGCTAATAAAAATCCTGAATATAAGGTTTGCCTGGTTTTGATTTCAAAATTTAGGTAATGCAGAACAAGAAAACTGTGCTAAGAAGGGGATGAGCTGCATGGTAGGTGTACAGGTATCAGAACTCTAAGGAAAGTGCCTTCTAGTAGTAGTCACCTACTTGGTTCAGGTAAGTGAGTAAGTTTTGTGAGTGCATCCTGCATTTGTACAGAGCGGGGAGTAGGCAGCCATGCAGTGCCAGCTGTTGTCAGTTGCCAAGTAACTCTCTTACCAAAGAGTAAGAACTAATGCATAAAATCTTAGGCTCCTTAACTAAGTTGAACAAGGGAGGGAGAAGAATCTTTTTTGACTTGAAAGATTGAGCCCAATAACTCGGATAGAGAAAAAAAGAACTCTGCAAAACGAACAACTGACCACAGTTGCTTTGCCACCCAGAGAAGGTTGGGAGTGCAATTCCAGTGTCTTGCTTACAGCCAAGAAAAAACAGATCAAGCGCTGTAACAAATTCAATAGGCCATATAATAGGAAAGGGAAAACCATTCTCCTAGCTAATATTTTCCATCTAATGGATTCTAGGAACCTATAAAACTAAGAATAGGGAATAAAACAAAGAACTGGGGCAGACTTCTTGAATTCTCTTAAACTAAGAAATAAAAGAAGTGGAACTATTTCTGAATTTAAGCACCCTTAATATTGCGCTTGCATCAAATGCAGATATATCCAGTAAGGAGTGCTGTTTAGTATCTTGTCAGACCTAACACATCAGGTGTTCATCAAAGAGTTCAGCATCTGCCCCTTCTAAAAGAAACTGCTTTCTGAAACAGCAGTTACCACAGCAACTGTTTTGTTTTGTTTTGATGTAGAACACTAAGAAGAACATTTGGTTGATTAAAAAATATTTTATTAGTAGTAGTACAGTGTACCTGCAATGTACTTTAAAGGCATTTTCTATAAATGATTATTTCTACTATATATATCTTAGTGTTCCTGTCCATATTTTTTTAATACATTAATAGTGTAATGAATAACACCTTTCTTTTTTAAAAAAGAAAAACCTACATCTCTTTATTTAGTTCATAAATGTTCAAGCAATACAACAAGTAGCTTTGGGAGAGATTTTAATCAAAAGCGTTTTCAAACATTCATTTGACACTATTTTTTCTTTTTCCCCCACAAACAACAAACCACTTTTTTTTTTTTTTTTCCTAGAACAAATTATGCTATTATTAGCTTAAAGTACAGGGGACTCTTCTACATTTTGTAGAGCTTTCCAAATCCTCCCACACTATGTATATATATACATTTGGCAATGTATATAGAGGCTAAACCTCTGAAAACAGTACCCTTTAGTGAAAAGCCATGGCAGTGGAGACCAGTTGCATTTTTTCCATGTACATACATGCCTGCCTTCCTGCTTTAATTGCAGAAAAACAGACAAACCAACCAAAGCCCTGCCAAGCTAAGCAGGCTTTCTAGCTTCTTAGCAATAGGCTGCTCCTTCTGTTCTGCCGGAGTTGAAGCTTGCATTTGAAAACAAACACAAATTCAATAACTTGATTGTTTAAAGGTGCAGGTACAATAAATGTGCCTGTGCTTTGGGCAGAAGTATGAACTATTTGTAGGTCTAAGGAGAAAGCTCTTCATGTTACTGGTTGTAGGATATTACATGATTAAGGGACTTTTATAATTTATGACTGGGGACAGCTAGCTTACAGCACTTTACATTATAAAAAAAAAATGAATATTTAAAACAAACACACATTGCATTCCATGACCAACCTTGCCATAACTGTGCCTTAAACAATTATTACAACACTGTGATAAATAATATACACACCGTATCTTTTTTAAAATACCATATAGACCATACCTCAAGAATAGGGAGCCAGCTTCCCTATACATTATCCTACACCGTATCCTTAGCCTGTTTGTTTTAACCTAAAAAACAAATTTGTAAAACTGGATAACTACAGTAAGCAGCCTATGCTATTAAACAATGAATGCAGTATTGTCATTAGATTTGTATAAACCATTACACACTAGCAAAATTCTTTAAATGACAGGCATACCATAAACATCTTCACCTTTGAGCTCACTTTGGGCAGTCAGAAGGGGGGATTGGGATGGACCTCTTTCTTTACCAAGTTCTTGTCAGCTCTACCATTTCCCAGGTATTGATGTGCCACACTCGTACCAGCGAACATAGTTGATGTGAGTCTCGCCACCTATTTTTCCAAATTTGACAGGTTCTTGGCGAACTGCCCTGAAGAAGCCTAGAACAGAGAAGAGAGTTTTCTTTGAACAAACCCATAAGGCAGGACCTTCCTTTCACTTTTGTGACTTGTGTGCAATTCAGTTCAAGGAAAAACTAGTCACTGAGTCATCTGCCATAAATGAGCTTGCTGCCCTGTTAAGCCAGGAATGTGCTGTGATCATCAATGTGAAGCAACTGGATTTTTTCCACCAAATCCTAACATGAAAAAGGGGAAGTACCTGGGATTGCCAGAGATCACAGAGCAGGACAGAGGGGGATGGCCTGGCTGGGTTCTTTTCTACACACTAGATGGAAAGCATCACTGATAGCCTCCATTCCAGTGCAGTGTTGGGATTAAACAATATGAGTGACTACAGTAACCTTCAAACAAAACTTGATAGTTGGGGATATTTTGCACAATCTCCACATCCTTGCATTAAATATCTTACCTAAAGCTTTAAATCTCATTCTGCAGGGCAGTACTTCAAACAATGTTTGAAGAGAGCAGGGGTCCAACCTGATCTATGTGTTCCAGATGAAGCACATGCGTAGTTAATTTTAGTTTGAACACATCTCAGCCACTTGCTACAGCTAGAGGGAAACTAAAGCAGCAGTGAGTACTTGGTCCCTTCCTTTCCCTATTCAGGTCATTTACTAGAAATACATTTTTTTAATGTACATGTAGAGATTACAGTTGTTCATGAATAGTCAGTTAAACCCACTCAGCAAAACCAAATTCGTTTTGCAATGTTTGTAAGCTTACAGGGTAGATGGTGTTTGTAGATAAAAGCTTTTTAGTATACAAATGTTAAAAAGTAAATCTGAAATAGCTGAGTTTGCTGCTGTGGCAATGCCACATTGGATTTGGACAATCTCCTAAATAAACGTACATTTACAAATGGGCGACACTAAATGGCAAAGAGAAAGTAAAGCCCTCTTGGGAAAAACCACCACTGGGCAGATTATGGACTTATTTTATATCTGAAAAACTGGTAAAAAATTTAGGCACTTGATTTTAATCTCTCACCTACACTATTTTCACACAAACTCCCACCACCCACTTCTTCTGTTTTGTTTTATAAAAGAGAAAGAGTTGTTATTACCTCACTGAACCGGAATTATAACCTCCTCTTAATATGCCCTTGCCCATCTATCTTTAAAACCATTTCTGCCTGTAAGCTCAATAGTCTCATTCCATTGTTGGGCCTGGCAAAACACCCTGCATTCATCATCAGGAAACCCACTAGGGAAGCAAAGGAATTGCAATGGTTCACCACAGAGACAAGAGTTACCATCTTTCATTGGTAGATCGTCTTGCTGTCCTGTCCTTCCATCTAAGAAAGAATCTACAAATTGGCAGTGATCTTCTCCATGGCCCCTCTGGTCTCCGATATTATAAAATTGTCCTGAAAGAAAAGTAACAGCAAAGTTGAAAATCCGAATGAAACTAAGATCCCTTTTTAGTCTCAGGAGCCATAGCTGTGCTTCAAGCATTATGGACACACCTCCCAAGCACTGCGCTCACAGAGGACAATTGCTGGCCAAAATCTAATGCCTTAGCTTTTTTTCTCCTTGTATTTCAAACACTAAGTAAGTGAAATCCTGTTCTGATTAGAACCTCATCCTGCTCATAACAACAACAAAAGAGTAAGGTTTGCTACCGATTTTACTGAAATGCCTTTGATCCCCAGGTTTGACACTCTGTCAGAAAGTCCAGAGTGTCTTCAAAGTTGGGTTTATATACCAGTTCATAGTATGGACAAGGCCGGCTTTATACAGCACCATCTTTTCACAACATGGGCAAGTGATATCCTTTAGCTAATAAATATGGCACCAAGGTAGAGTAGCGGCCTGTCCAGAGATTAGTATAGAATAGAATCATAGAATCATGATGGTTGGAAAAGACCTTCAAGATCACTGAGTCCAACCGTAAACCCATTCCCATGCTGCCTGCTAAACCATGTCCCAAAGTGCCTCATCTACCCGTTTCCAGAACACTGCCAGGAATGGGGACTGCACCGCTGCCCTGGGCAGCCTGCTCCAGTGCTTCACCACTCTTTCCGTACAGAAATTCTTCCAATGTCCAGCCTGAACCTCCCCTGGCACAACTTCAGGCCATTTCCTCTTGTCTTATCAGTAGTTATTAAGAGTTTGGCCCTAACCTCACTACAACCTCCTTTCAGGTAGTTGTAAAGAGTAATAAAGTCTGCCCTGAGCTTCCTCTTCTGCAGACAAAATAATCCCAGCTCCATCAGCTGCTCCTCGTAAGGTCTGTGCTCCAGCCCCAGTGTGCCCGTGTTTATTAACAGGATTGCTAACAGGACACTTAACTGCAAGTCAAGTGTGGAAGGAAGGGTCATAGAATCGTTAGGGTTGGAAGGGACCTTTAGAAATCATCTAGTCCAACCCCCTGCACACGCAGGGTCACCTAGAGCACGTGGCACAGGGCAGCATCCAAGTGGGTCTTGAAGATCTCCAGGGAAGGAGACTCCACAACCTCTCTGGGCAGCCTGTGCCAGGGCTCTGT
>JAWLRI010000296.1:22401-138024 GCA_034781795.1 Crypturellus tataupa
AGATGTGGCCTCACCAGGGCTGAGTAGAGGGGCAGGATCACCTCCCTCCACCTGCTGGAGACGCTCCTCTTAATGCACTTAGGATGCCATTGGCCTTCTTGGCCACGAGGGCACACTGCTGCCTCATGGTCAACCTGTTGTCCACCATGACGCCCAGGTCCTTCTCTGCAGAGCTGCTCTCCAGCAGGTCAGTCCCCAGCCTGTACTGGTGTCTGGGGTTATTCCTCACCAGGTGCAGGACCGTGCACTTGGCCTTGTTGAATTTCATGAGGTTTCTCTCTACCCAGCTGTCCAGTCTGTCCAGGTCCCTCTGGATGGCAGCGCAGCCCTCTGGAGTATCTGCTACTCCTCCCAGTTTTGTATCATCTGCAAACTTGCTGAGGGAGCACTCTGTGCCTTCATCCTGGTCATTGGTGAATAAATTGAACAGGACTGGACCGAGGACTGACCCCTGGGAGAGACCGCTAGCTACAGGCCTCCAACTAGACTCCGCACCGCTGATCAGCACCCTCTGGGCTCTGCCATCCAGCCAATTCCCAATCCACCTCAGCATTCACTCATCTAATCCACACTGCCGGAGCTTGCCTAGGAGGATGCTGTGAAGAACGGTGTCAGAATCCTTGCTGAAATTGAGATAGATGACATCCACTGCTCTTCCCTCATCTACCCAGCTGATCATTCCAAAATAGCAGGCTGTCAGGTTAGTCAGGCATGATTTCCCTTTCGTGAATCCATGCTACTACTTCTTGTCCTCCACATGCTTAGTGACAACAGCTAGGATGAAGCTATTCCATCACTTTTCCATGGATGGAGGTGAGGCAGGCTGGCCTGCAGGTCCCCAGTGCCACATGCAACATGTGCTGATACTGCAGGCTGTCCTTATCCAGTTAATATCAGAGCTTTCAGCAAGACAGAGATTTTTACTGATTTGATTCACAAGACCTCAGCATAATTCAGTTGAGGAGACAGAGGAAAGCACTCCGTCTATTTTTACTCGGCCTTGGCAGGAAGCATCTTCAGATCAGATTACTGCTTTTTTGAATATTCATCACAACCCCTGGTCTTGATCTGTTCAACTTCTGGTTATTTGGGGACCTGACCAGAGATTTAGAAGTAAATCCCTCTCCCTCTAGAAGAGGGAGAGACAAAAATCTTTGCAAAACCAAGTTTCCCTCACAGACATTCTGCTGCTTCTAGATGTGGAGTTGAAAGAAATGGTGATAGCTTTTAGAAATATGCTCAGTCCTGAGTCCTCAGGTATAAGCTAAGCAGAAAATCCAGGTACATTCAGTTGGGACTCTGGTAGCCTTGAATCTGTGCCAGTCTGGCCATCTGAGAGATGACGAGGTAGCTTTCAGTGCTGCTCTCTGAAGTTTTGCTGGTAATGTAGCAGCCCACCAACAATTAATCTTTTTCCTACATTTTTCTGATCTGCTCAATACTTTGCCAAAATTTCTCACCTCTAGCTGATGATCTCAGAGCAGAATTGCATGCACATGCTTTAGAAAATTATTTATTACTATGTTGTTTTGGCTGTAGATGTATTTTTTCCAAAGAGGAACTAATCAGAGGGAGTTTCTCTTGGTAAATTTTTGGTCTGAAATTAAGCACATTTAGGCTGCCCAAAACTGCATGCTTTTTTTTTTTTTTCTTTTTTTTTTTCCATGGCTGTTGAAGGTCACATATATTTTTTTTTCCTCCCCTCAATAAATATTTCTTTTTGGTGGCCTGATCTGGAGCTCTGGAGGACTGTGAAATGAGGTCAGCAGGAGATGCTCTTTTATAGAACGGTATTGCCATGTGTAACGTCGATCAGGTTTTCTTCACTAGAGGCCGAATAAAAAAAGGCATTTATACGACTAACCAAAGAGCAGGAACTTTCAGATATCCATACACTTTTCTAGACCATGACATAAAATATGCCTAACTCAAGCACGCGCTACACATAAATTAGCAGTGTCCTCATGGAACATCTACTAAATTTATTTCCACTGTCCAATTACTTCCATAATAAGAAACATACTTGAAAAATCTTGTAGGTAGCAAATGACTAGATTCGCCTTTTCCTTCTGTCAGTAGTAATTCTAGCATGAATATAATAATTTTTGCAATGAGGGAACATTCAGTAGTGTTCCCTCACTATGGATGGTCTTAAGCAAATTTGACACAGTTTTGCACATTGTGAGTTCTGCAACAACAGCAGTGTAAATACATGCTAAAAAACCAGACTGATACTTCCATGGGCCTCAGGGTTGCAAAGAGGCATCAGAACAAGAGTTAGCGTAAACTGGAAATCTCCCTGCTCTGTTGGAGAGGTCCGTGTCATGTCAGCCTCACTTAGCAAAGAGTGCTGAAAAGCATGGAAGGGTTTACATTTACATAAACATATAAATTCCTTCTAATATTGTGACAAGTGGCCTGCAGTGGTTTCGGCAGCTCGAGTGCAAGAAGCAGGCTCAGCAAGGGAAGGGAATGCAATGTGGCTACCATCATCTTTCCTCAGCCAAGTTAAATCTCCAGTCTTCCAGCAAGAACAAAAACAATCTAATAAAAATAGGAAAATGGGCTGCTGATATGTGAAACTCTCTGAGACCGAAGTGGCTTTCAGTGTGGTGTTAATACGCTTGATTTAGGGCTGCAGTCTAGTCCTGCTAGATTAGCACAGCTATTTCCTCTGCTGCTGTGGTGATACACTCTACCTCGTTGCCAGTTCTCGTCACTTGATCGCCGTGGGGTAGCGCAGCATGGGGTGAATGAATGATACCTCTGTTCAAAATGGGCTCTCTTATCCGCGCACCTGCCAAGATGCTATTTACGAGGCGGGACCGCGCTCGCTGTTAACGCCAGGGCTTCCCTCGTTGTCTGCTCGCAGGGGGAACGGTGGTGGGGCAAGGCCAGGCAGCTCCTGATTACATTGGCACGGGCTGCCCGGTGTGCTCGGCTCTTTTGGCGTTCGCACCCTGCTCCCACACACGGAGAATGCCGAGCCCTGCTCCCGCGAGGGTCCGAGCTCTGCAGGTGAGTAAATCCTGTTCGCTAGAGGAGAGGCTATATATTTGCTATATATTAAAATAGGCCCAACAATAATGAATGAAGCAGAAGTGTACCAAATGGGGTGGGAATGAGCGAGCTCTAATCGTGGGCTAAAATTAGGCCCTAATCCTGCTTTAAGAACTATCCCAGACCACTTTCTGAGTTCAAGATTGGCACCTTCACAATATAGACTATTCCCTGGCAGAGACCTGGTCTTTATGAGCATTCTGTATGATCCTCTAGTTACTAATAGGTGCTGTAAAACAGATGATGACTGTAGAGAAGTAACTCGTGAGTCTTGGAAAATCTGGCATCAACTACATTCAGATTACTGAGCACAGGCAGATTAATGTTTTTATGTAATAGCTTAAACATCCTCGATCATGTTTCAACAGAGCCAGTCTTGTTAAACTTGTTAGTTCTGGACCCATATCTTGAGGGATGTACAATGTGGACAACTCGAATGCCACTTACCTGTGAGTGAGTCACTGAGGTATATCTGGTATCTCAACGAATTACACAGCTGCACGCCTACAAACTTCTTATACCAGGTCCTCTTTACGTATTGCTTCCCCTTGCATTCTGAATAGGTGTCCGAATTGAATGGGATTTCAGTCCAGATGGCATCCTTTCCCACTGCAGGAGAGGAAGAGAGGCATAAGCATGATATGGCATATGGAATGATGTACGGCAAATATACTAAAATAAACAGAATTAAAACCCTGATGGAGCAGAACGTGCCTTGGAGTATACTCCCAACAAACACATCAAGAATCTTAAAAAGTGGCCTAAAACAGAGCTGGGTCAACCCTTCGGAAGGAGAGAACTTTTGGAAAGCACCCTGGCAGATAAATAGCAACCTCTGAATTGTGCTCTGTTAACTCATTTGCAAAAGTGCAAAGCAGCTCGTTCATTTTATGATGCTTTCTTTTCATTTAATGACCAGACTGAAATACCACAAGGGTTGTCCTCATCTGTGTACCTTGGTTTGAAGCCACTTGAGCACCACCTCATGTTGACTGTGTTGTGCTCAGGTAAACATTTAGCCTGGCGAGAATTCCTTATGATATAGATGGAAGGAGTGAAATCATGAGTGAATGCTGCTCTGTCCCATAGCTCATTTAACTGACACAGTACAGCAACACCCCTCAAAAATTATGCTATGTCACTTCCAAAAAAAAAATCCTGATCAGAATACACCATATTTGGCATAAAAAACTTACTTGAAATTGGCTCGCTCACTCTTGGGTCCGCTGAGGAAAGAAAACAAACATTCAATCAGATGATAGTGCAAATTAAACTCTCCTGATATTTCAGTGGAAAAACATTATGATGCTTTTCCTAATATGATTTTCTGTAGTTGACATCATAAGATATAATCTGCAAAACAAAGTTCACTACAGAAGTAAAATTCACTACTTTTTTTTATATTAAAGAAATAAACTTTCTGTGCCATTGGGTGAAACTACTGTATCTCTGGGCTTTTAAAAGTGTTACTTCTGAGACAATACTACTCAAATTAGATTTTAGTAATATCAAGAGTATAAAACCTGCCAGTAATATAACAGTTCTACAACTTTCTTTTTTTTTGTATTTCAATTTCAAATTTTTTTAATAATAAAAAGGACTCTTCTGTAATACATGCAGAACTTTGCTATGAAAGCCCCCCAATGACAAATGGGTGCATGCAATTAGAGGGAAAACAAAACTAATTGCTGAATTTGTCCAAAGAAAATAGGAGACAGAGAGTAAGCATGAAAGTTGCATTTGGCATAAACATATTTTTCAGGTTTAACAATCTAAGTTACAAAGAGTGTATTCACGGTTTTCAGAAATGCCAGGCATAGTCTGAACTCCTCCCTGGCTAGTTCTCTGCACAGCCAAAGCTCTGATTCATCCGTGACTAAGCGCTGTGTAAGGACTATGACGATACCTGGCTAGAAGTGCAACCTGAGAATGTCCCTTTAAAGAGGCTAAACCCATACTCTGTTTTTTAAGGTGCTGGAGTACTATTGAGCAATAAGCAGATCTACTCAAAAGATATATATATCCTGCTTGTACACAGCCAACAACTCTGCTGTCCTCCTCCCTGGGCACTGGAATACAGGAAGCAAAGGCACTCTCTGATCCTCACTTCTGAGTCAGGTACAACTTGGGAATCAGCCTGTGACCAAGCCAGCATTGTATATTACTCCCTAATAGTTTCACAAGAGAGTCAACATTTTGAAAAAGGGCATCCTGGTACTCCAATATTTCTAAATTGCTATTTCTCAATGATTAATTTCACATGAACAACACACTTATTGCACAGTAGTCTTTTTGAAAAGGTGGGCAGAAGTACATATAAACATATCAGCCCCAAGAAGAACTGTTTGTTCCTCAGGACTTTTCCAGGCAGGTGAGTTTCACAGACACGGAAGTGCCAGAAATACTAATCTTAAATGACTCAGCCTTTTTTAAGTGTAAATGGACATTGATCTTTCTGTGTCCCATCTTTTCATTTTCTCCTGCAGTTTGGTCAATCTGGTTATAACCTCATGCAAAAGTGCGCCCTGACCTCAGGCTCACCTCCCAGGCATTGCCATAACTGGCTCAATAGTAAAAAGCCAAGCTGAAGATAGTAAAAAAACCAAACCAGAAGATGCTCGATGAAGCAAGAGAGCTCAAGTATGCTATGTACTATCTAATGTTTCACTGCTTTCATATATATCTCAGACAAACGCATTAAAAGTAGTGCACAAAATCAGATTCAACAGATCTGTAAAAAAAGTATAACAAAAAAAAGCAGTTTACAGCAGATGCTAGTGAGCAAAAATATGTGAACAAAACTTTTTACTGCACGGACTAGCAAGTCACTCGCATGTAAACCGTATTCATGTCCTCTCCAGAAATGTTACTCTTTATCTTGCATAATAAAACATATATAGAAACTGAGGCAATGAAGGAAACCAGTGGCAGAGGCAAATTATTTAAATCCAGTTTTAGGATCCCATCCATAGGACCACATTGTCTGTTTAATTTGAAGGTACAAAATGTTAATTCCCTAGAGGCTGAGCACATCACCAATGATTTCTAAATGATGGGCAAACCTTTGGATGTCCTTACCTGATTCAGTATTGAACGCCACAACGTTGCTGCTCGGGCCTTCTCCAAGAGGGTTTCTAGGTTTCACATGGAATTCATAACTGAGGAATAAAAATAGGAAATGAAAATTTTGCAAATTAAGCATTCTTATAGAGTCTGGATCAAGCAACTGCCAGCAGACCCTCTGGTGCTCCCGACCTCTTAGAAAAGAGCCTACAGGCCTTGTTTGTTACGCTGAAAAAAATAAGATATTCTTTTTCCTGAGTGTATGATGCCTCTCTAAACACATAATTTCTCATTCATTTTGACACATGCTATTAATGTTTTTGCATACATGCTATTAATGTTTATTTTAATGCATCACTCGTATAAGTCTGTCTCCTCTCTCACACAATTTCAGTTCTGGCAAAGCTCAAGTCAGAAGCAGCTTGATAAGGAGAGACTGAGTCAAGCACAGTGCTATTTACTTGCAATTTCTTCATTCACAGGAACACAAACATCCAACTCCCTGCCAATAGCATCTTCTGCAAACCTTCCCCATGAGATATAAGCAATAATCTATCACATGCAGGACAGCTACATGGCATAAAAAAGATGAAGGTTTTTCACGTGCTCTGGTACATGCATATCTGTCAATGTAGGGTGTTTCTTCATCCTCTAGAGAGATCTGGAGCGAAGCAAAGGACTATAGGCCTAAAAAATAAGACCAAACCTAGACACCATGCAGAATGAATTGAAATTCCCAGAAAAGGGTAATTAAACATCCAACTGTTGGCTCCTGAAGGATCACTTATTAGTGATGACTCAGTAGATCATGAGTGTACCATGAGGCTCATCCCAAACAGCAATTTTCTGAAGCAAAAGCATATCACTCTTTGCATGCTTGGAAAACAGTCTTTGCATGCTCAGAAATTTGCAAACTTCTCTTGCGAGTTTCTATAGGAGACAGAATAATTTAATCCAAACTTTGGATTACTGCTCATTGATTCTTGGTGCCTGCAAAACTTGAACAGCCTCAGTGGATTCCTCATCATGCGGTACCATCCAGGGCATTCATGAGAAAATTTTTAACTTCAAAATTCTTTAAACAAGCAAGTGCCTTAAACAAGAAAAGAAAATACTAGAAATTGTGGGAAATACTTATTATTTCAATACATTGGTATTCTGAACAGATATATTTTGGATAAATCATGGATATTTCTACGTGAAATACTGTTTTGTTTTGGTCTTTTAAAAGTCTATTTGGAATTTTGAGCCACTCACATTATTGCAGGAGCCATTAAATAAATGAAACAATAAATTATTGATCTTGCGGTTGATCTTTTCACATGCACCAAACACCGCAGGCTCCTTTCCTCTGCCAGATTCAAACCAGAAACAACAGCAGTGGCTGCAACAGCACAAGAACAAGTAGGAGTCAATTTTGGGTCCAATGGAAAGTAAATAGTTGGCTGAAAACTGGGAGAAAAATGATAAGTTAGAGCAATCTCATGGAGTAATAGATGTTACAGATCTAGCTGAGTACTAAAGACGTGCTGCGGCTTTCTTTATAGAAAACCATATAAAACCTTCCTTGTGGTATGTCAAGTGGATGATCTGAAAAACAAAAATAAAATTGGTGTGGGGAGAAAGATTAAATATTTGCTGCAATCTTATCCTCTTCAACATAAGCCACAAGGGAGGGAAAAAGCTGCTTGGATGTTATGTAGGGCAAAGTTACTAAAAGAAACTAGGAAAGCTATGTAATGATTATCCCATGTCTACCTCTTAGCCAGACTTGATATTCATTAGCAACTGCCCATGAGAGACTCCAGTCTATATTCCATCTTTATATATAAGCCTCTAAGATGCCAGGAACTCAGTATATGCAGCAAGCTAACATCTCTCACACCTCTAACCTAGGAAAATCATTCTTAAAATCTGGGAGAGATCAGGCCTCCTAAATCCTCTTGAACAGTATAAGACACTAAAAGTCCTTCAGCAGATTAAATGGACTTGCCTCACAGTAACTGCTGTGCAGGACAGATTTTTCCACCATAGAAAAACAGTATTCCACATGGAGCTTTGGCAGACACAGAGGTGCCTTCATTTTTTCAAATCATGCAAAAGGAGAAAATGTAAGAACTGAGAACTGAAAATAGGCAAAGAGAGATTTTCATCATATTACTACTGTCTGGAAGACCTTAGTTCAGCGCTGCAACTTCAGATTAATTGCTGGGGAGATGCTGCCTGCATCGGGCAGGCCCATGTATGTTGAGTTTCTCTGCAGACAGTGTGCTTGAATAACAGGGTGATCCCAACTAGTGAAGAAAACTAGATTTGACAGAAGGGAACATTTTGCTCAAAAGATAATGATGAGCTTGCCTGGAGAGCCTTTCTCCTAGTCAGGTTCAAAGGAGGGCCAAGGGAAACGGGAGCTGCTTACCCATGAACCTTGTCGTTAACAGCAGTATAGTACATATTTTGCAATAAAGAGTGCACAAAAAAGCAGGATTTTTTTTCTGTAATCTTTTCCTTCCTATTGTAATAGCACTGCCACTTTCACTGCAGTTTTCACCTCTTGACCCTTGCTGTTAACAGAAGCCAAGCTCTTTGCAACAGACTTTTTCTTGTGTGTGGACAGCATATTTTTCAGTGCTAAATACTAGTCTAAATATTAGACAATACTAATTAGGCAATAGTAGATAATGGTAATAATAGCATAAGCAGATAATTATGAATCTACGTCTATACCTCTACTGAAAGCTTCTATATGAAGGTATGAAGACTCACTTGCTATGGTGCCTTTGAGTAGAATTATAGCAATATTCCTTTTTTATTTCCTAACTATTGCAAGATACATGAAAAAAAAAGCCTTTGAAGGAAACCATCTATCACACATTATAAATACAGTTTGATAAATGCATATATCCTGCACATTCCACCTTTACAGGATTTTTTATTACATTTCCTGTTAGTTATATTCCTCCAGAGAAAGCATGGCTGGAAATTACTTTGCTGTGGGACACAATCTAATCCAAAAGAGATCACTTTTTATGTACTCAAAAAGGAGAAAAGTGTAGCAGAATACCAAACTACTTAACCAGACAAATCACCAGAACCTAAAAGGAAGTTTTATAAGTGAGTATAGGCTTTTTGTTTACTATCAATATTTTTTCTTACTAAAAATCTTTACCAGCAGGCTGGTGGGACACATCCCCTGTTTTAAGGGCTACCTCAATTGCCCCAAAGCTACTTGGCACATCTCTGACTAATACAGCAGGACTGCATTCTTAATATTTTCCTTTATTACCTTCCAATTGCTGCCAACACAAACATGCATAAGAACTGTGTTTAGACATATTTTGACTCTTTTTTGAAGGCTTGTATAGAAATTAATGTTGCAAATTTTCCTGGCCACAAGTGATATGCTCTCTGAACTTAACTGCCGTTAAACAAACCACCAGAATGAGAGGAAATGCACACCTACAGGGACACTGAAATAAGAACTACCTGTTTTTGCAGATGAGTTATCAGAAACACTTCACAAAGTCAAAATGTATCAGATGTTTGGAAGTCTTATTTTTTTTTCAGTTTTAGGGGCCAGAAAATCCCCAAACTACTACTAATAAAAAGATACTAAAAAATACTGAAACATTTTCTTGTTTAAGTGTAGTCTCCAGTGTGAAAGAAAAGTAGAAAAGATCTCAAAGAACGGAGTCCTGGGTGTTCCGATGAACCTGGAAGAGGCACCTTTGAAAAGGAACCTCAAAAAACAAGACACCTGTGTGACAAGTTAAATGGAGCATTACAGGTCTCACCGCTGAGATGACTGCCTGGAAACTGGATTGTAATTGCTTTGATCAAAACAATCATTCCTGCAGTTTGGCTTTGATTAATTTCCAAGTGGAATAAATGATGTGCTTCTGAGAAAAGTCTAAGTGTTGTTTTCAGTAGAAAAACTGCAGAATTTCTATGTGGGGATAAACAATTCATTTAACAGTTTGGTTCATATTAGATGACTCCTTTCTCCCATTTGTCTTTGTTATTTGCATTAATGCACAAAAAATGTACAAAAATCCCTCAGCCTGCATATGAGCAAAAGTGCCGTGTTGACAAGTTGACAAGAAACTATCCAAAAGATAAAATTATACAGCATTTTAGGTTGAAAGGGACCTTTGGAAGTTACCTGCTCATGGCAGGACCAACTTAAAGTGCATTAGATTGCTCACCATAGACAAGCTGGATCAACAAGCACAGTTACAGGGACCCCTTGCTTGAAAAATGACAGTAAAAAACAAGCAGTCTAAGACTTGACCTTGGCTAACTGGCATAGACTGACAGTGGGGTTTGGCTGCTTCACTCATTTAACAAGTGAATGGCCAATTGAAAGGTGAAGTTGAAAAACACTACAGAAAAGTTTGGAGTACAGAGGGCTGGGTGACTTTCATCTATGCTTTGACATTCTGGGAAATAAATATGCAACAAACAAAGGCTAACTGCAGCGTGAAGTTATCATCAATAGCTGCATATACATTACTGTTAAATCACAGAAACACATGTATAAGAAACTCTTCAGGAGAAGACCTTCATAAAAGGGGAGAAAGATTTCTCTTCAAACACCAGTTTTATCCTATTTATCACCTGTGTAAAGAGTATAAATATCTAGCTTACATAGCATAACTATACTAAAAGTTTTGTAAGGTTTCCGGTGAAATTTATCAAAAGCAAAATATTTGATGAAACCAACTGGAATTCTAGATCCAAGATACCTGGACCCAGACAGCAGCTTCAAGAACTTTAATCGGTTAACGCATCTGTACTTCCTAGATTACTTTAACTACCACAGAATTGCTAAGATGTAATAGTGAAATGCTGCTGCACACCATGGTTGACAGTTTTTAAGTGAAAAAGAAGCCAAGACACTTCCACACGGAGATTGCCATAGGCTGTGGAGAAGGCCAAATTGCCCAGTTCTGTGCAGTCCGATACAGCACCCAGTTTCTTCCTTTTACTTCCTTTTTCTGCTAAAATCTACAATGAAACAATCCTCCCATCTCCGCTCACCAAGTCTCACCAAGTCTTTAACCTGTCCAGATCAAATCCCTCTTCTCTGGTGTGTACTTATTTTGCCAAGCTCTCCATGTGGGCTCTCACTGACCAGGTATCTAACCTCTCACTTCTCTATGCTTATCTCCTGCCCAATTCACCAAAATGCATTATAACCTAACTTTTCTCTTTAGGATTAACATGATTTTTCACACACACAAAAAAACCCAACTTTATTTTAAAAAATGCTTAAGCATTTTGACAAGTAATAGTCAAGTAATAGTTTGACAAGTAGTAATTTCAAGGAGTAAAGCAACTATTTTATTACTAAAGTACTAATTCATATGCAGGAGCATACAGGACTATAGGTATGATGAATCTGCAATTCTGTTACCTCCCATACTGATGTACATTGTAACAAAAAAGCTGCAAAAAATCTCAAAGAATTTTACATAAACTGCCTAAACATAATACACAATTTTGTTTATATTTAACTCTCACAAGTTGCCTTTTTTCCTTATGAAAGTTGATTTTTTTCCTTATGAAAGTTGATTTTCCTTTCCAAATTAACACAGAGAATAGAGATGTTCTGCATCCTTAAGATGGTCTAATTTTCTCAGCTCTTCAAAGCCTGTCCCTTAGCTCCTAACCTTTAAAAGTTACCTTGTCAAAAGACCAACTCAAAGGAAGAGGAGTGTCAAAAAAACAGCATGACCTGGCAGGCTGTGATGCACCCCACTCTTCCCTCTGCTTCTTTTGCCCCTTCCCCATTGAAGAGTTGCCTGTCTTGCTTCATCCCTGCAGAATCTGGGGAATTAACTCTCCAGTTGCTGAGCTAGGCACTAAGATAAGCTCTCGGATTTACCTCAGCAGGACAAAAGGCCTTGGACAACAGGACTGCAGACTACTTTTGCCACGTACTCTTCCCCATGATTATATATCCAGTGAAGGCTGCCTGTCTTGAACTGTCTTGCTTCCGTAGGCTTCTTCTGCTTTAAATTTACCCATGGAGACTGAAATACCATATCCATAATCATTTTTATCCTTTTTGAGAAGTCTTTGTTTAGATCAGTCCATTTTAGATCTATCATGAACTGTCTTCAGCTTGGGAATCCCTGAAACTTCGCAGCAGCACATGGGATTTGCATGGGATCACTGATAGCTTCAGTAAAACCTGGAAAAGCTAGAGTCTCAAATTTAGCTTCTCAGCTTCCCTGGATTGTTTTAGGGCCAAGAGGTTCTTCCTCAGCTAATCCACTGCTGCTGAGCCTGTCTCTTTCCGTATACTTGCTGATACTTCTGTAAATGTTCGTCCTGTTTAAGATGGATTTCTTTTTATTTTCCAAGTTTCCAGCTGCACCTCCGCTACAGCCCTTTCCTTTCAGTCCAGTTATGGAAACTGCTTCTCAAATTTAATGTATTACTTCATGAATTTGCAGACATTTCAGAGGCTCTTAATAAATTGGGCTGCATTTCATTGTCTTTTCCTCTTATTCTCAGTCAGCTGTGTCCCAAGATCCATTTTTAATTCTGGTGAGCAATCAGCACCTGATAGAGAGGAGACCTTTACTACTGATGTTTGCCATCCATCACTACAGTAACCCTATGTGATGCCAACTGTCTTCACATTCTTTTACTTGAATTCAGTGCTTCGACCAAATAGTAACAATTTCTTGTGCTTCTGCCAAAGCTCTCAAGAGAGCTTTTGAGAGAAATTAAGAAATTCACATCTTGGAATGGAAGTTTAATCAAATGCAGCCACTCTGAGAAGGACTCTACATCCTTTACTTCCTGTGCAATCAGAAAGAACATGCACAGCTATGAATTGTACTCATCAGATGTTTTCAATTTGGAGTTGATGGCCTCAATAATGCAAAAAAACTTTGTCTTTCCCTTGGGGTAAAGGGAAGGTTGTTAAAACCATCACTCCACCAGGTAAAAAGTTGTCCCTTCAAGTCTGTCTCTGTTAGAGGCAGCTCTGATCTCAAATTTAGTTTGTTGTAGCAAAGTTCACACTCCAGAAGATAGTTTTTCTCCAGTTTTTGATCTGTTCTTGTCCACTGAAACCCCATATCCTTTCATAGGATGGGTACAATCATTCCAAACTGAACTTACAAAGTATTTTACTGCTTCTGCATAGCTACTGCCCGCCTTATGTCCTTTCCAATTGGCCTGCTTGCTTTTACCCTAGAGGAGGGTAAAAAGGACTAAGGTCCTTTCTGGACCTTAGTAACCAGGGCTTTATCTTCCTTCTATGTCTTTTCTACACTTAAACAATTTATCCTATTTCTGTCACCACATGTGATGTGACTAACTTTACTGTGTAACAGGAGGGAGTCTCATTAGCAAAATACAGTACTTGCAGAGGTGCAAGTATTACCCTGCCACTTTCTGCAATAGTTTCTCATCCTTCCCTCCGGGAAGGACGCTGGACACACATCAAAATACATAAACTCAGCTAGGCTCTAGCTAGGCTAGAGTTTTATGTTTCCAATTTAATAATAATCATAACAGAAATTACTAAAAAAAATTAAACAAAATTATTAATAAAAATGGCAGTTTAACTGAAATGGAAAAATCCAGTTACCAAAGCTAAAAGAAAAAAAAAAAAAACCTTATAAAAAAGCAAAGCCAGAACATTCAACAACATTCTGATGCAACCAATAAGCAACAGTGAAACACAGAACAAATACTTTCTTCCCTTTTCCGCATCTTACCATGGAAATGAAAGAATCTTTCTTGATGAGATTGTTTTCTTTATCCTTCTTTTTTTTTTTTTTTTTTTTTTTAATTAATTAACTCAATGGTAATGCTTACCTGAGTTAACTCCCCAAAATATATGCCACCAACTGTATTTCACTGACACATTTTTAATTTGCCATTTGTTTCAAGACACTGAAAGTCCCACATACAGGACAAATATATCCTTTCCACAATGCAACAAAAAGGCCAAATATCTGGCAGTGGCCTAACTTGCATTTCTAATATATGAATGACCATCCATATAAATAGTCAAGGAGCCTATGCCTATCCTTAAACCTCAGAGACAACTGTACACATAAATCCTGATCCAGTGTATGAAATTAATATTTCTTTCTCCCAATTCCATTTCTGGAGAAGTTAAACCAAGAACTAAAATAAAAGTGTGAGCATCCATCTTAGGAGTAACTGAGAAAATAGCTGGCAACTGCTGGGTCGAATACCAAGTAACTGCAAAAACTTAGCCTAGAGTTTACACTCTTCACTACTTGCTTTGCTTAATAAGTGCGTCTTTCTGAGAAAGTAAATACATCCAAAGTATGTCCAATGACTCTCATTGTGGCAACATGAGATTAGTTGCACTTACCCTCGGAAAAAATAAAAACTTTCCTGGAAACAAATAAATATAAGTTCTCTATTTAACTTGATTGTCTGGAACTCACACAACAGAGGTTATACTAACATTTTAACAATTTTGATTAAATACAAAGAGATCTGAAACACACAGTATCCATGACTTCCTCTGAGAATGTCTCTCAGTGTAATTTTTTTAAACAATAGTCATGTATACTTTATGTACAATTGTAATTATTATGAACACTGGCTGTAGATAGTTGGCAGCTGACAAGTTCACACTATTCACATAATAGCCCTTGGAGAGTGATTTAGTCAATAGGATGTCTTAGGAAATTAGCTGGAGAAAGTTGGTTGTTAAGAATTGCATTGGTTCTCTTTATCCACAAGTACAATACTTTAAAAATGATCAGAGAACTGATATGAAGAGAGTTTGATTTGAAACATATTTTCAAATTTGAAAAAATATCTATCTTTTAACTAATCCCATCTTGCAATAGAAAAGGTTTGTATAGGATGGTTAAAATTATAACCTAGATAAGGACTGGTGAATTCTATAAAGGTTTAGAGCAACTTCAGCAAACTTCTTTTAGTTTTTCATCTGCTAAGCTCTTTAAGAGATATTTTTGAGGAAAAGTAGTGTACGTTCTTACATTTAGCTATTAATCTTTCTGACAAAACATGTCATTTTTGCAATCTAATGAGATCATATATACTGTCGGAAATTTCCTGAAGATTCTTGAGATGTGGAATGTGTTTTCTTATATGCTGGCTTGAAAGCAAAAACAAAGAATACCTTTCTCCTATCATAATAAGACTTAAACAAATTTGATTTATATGCATCATTCTATTTTAAGTTGGAGACAGTTGAATTATGAATCAGTCAGATTAACTTTCAAAATTTGTATTTAATTACCTTGTGTCAGGTTTTAGGTTTTCCACAGTGGAATGGGTCTGATTTGTAGTGATAATTGACTGCTCCTTTTCACCATCACTTGCTCCATTTTCAGTTGATACAACTTCATACTCTGGAAAATTACAGTAATGAGAAACTTGCTTAAATAAAATCTCCCATTTCAGCATCATCTTCTGCTCTCTCTGTTTTTATCTGATTTCCTCTCCTGCTGTTTTAGACGTCATATGAACATCTTGTATGAACATGTTTGGAGACATTAATATTTTTAGATGGTTAGGAAAACTCCTTGGATATACATTTCCAGATTCTGCGTGCCTAGCCCCTCATCTTTCCTCATAATACAATTACAGAAAAGAGGAAACTCAACAAACTATCTCTGCTCAAAGGTAGATTAGACACAAGAGTGAACACAAGAAGGCCCAAGAACTTCGCAGTTTGAACAAAAAATATCAGATATGAAAACAGAAATGTCTTACCATGTGATTAGCTTGAAACAATACCTGATTTTTTTTTTAAGATTTTTGTAGGAAACTGCCCAACATTTAACGTTGATTGTGCACATAAGGAAATTAAGGAATCTGCCAGATTGCATTTAAATATCTTTCTTTAAGTTCCTGCTCCTTTCTGTTGTAATTATACGTCTTCTCAAGGTCTATTATTTTCTTTTCCTCTCATACTATATGTCTTCCTTCTGCTACATAATCCCTCTTTGGTCAGAATGGTCATTATAAAGAAGACCTTGCACACACCTTGCTTTCTAGTCCTGCTTTGTAACACTGGCCCCAAATATTGATCAATGAGCTTTCATTTCATTAAACGTCTTTAAGATGCATCTTTCCTAAGTACTCTAGCATTGGTTTTAACCAGTTTGAGAATATGGAACGAGAAACAATATTGATGATAGTTGCACATAAAGTCCTGTAATGCATTAGTCATGACAAACTGTATTTACAGCCAGCATTCAACCATCCCAGAAGGAAAAGCTGTTTTGTTACTAAAGCATAATGTCATCGGTATTTAGTTTGAAATTTACTCCTGTTGGTATCTATAAATCAAAGCAATGTTAAATAGAAGTGGCTTTATTAGAAGCATTGCACCATCCAGCCTTCATTTTTATGTACCCAGAGTTTTTGGAAGCTAAATAAATGTTTTGTCGGCAAATTGGTTGACTGAATTAAAAAAAAGAGTGAGCCTATCCCTCCTCCCCACCCCGGCAAAAAAAAAAAAAAAAAAAAAAAAAAAAAACCCTGGCAGCTCCCTGCATAAAACAAGGCAACTTTCAGAATTTGTAACACTTGAACTCTTGCTTGGATTTAAAGTCTTGAGAGTACATACATCATACCTTTATAAAGCTATAATCTTAAAGTTTCAGTAATATGAATACACAACATCTTCCAATGAAAATCTGCATGTCATGTGCCTTTTCCATGTTATCAAAATTCTATATTGCTCCCCTTCCACAACTTTAGATAAAATTGTGGTAATTGTGGTAAGGATTTTTTTAGTTATCTTTCTTTGTAGAGTACATGTTGCAATTCAAACAATATACTTCTCAACATTACATTTATAGATATATGATTTAACTAAATATAATGATGCACATATTCTATTTAGCCAATATTTATGCATATTAAGTTATACTATGGCCACTTAGATAATACTTAGCACTAACATACTCTGGTCAAGATCAAACTATTACAAAAACTAACTAGTCTTAAGAACCTATATATATGAACATGATGCATACCAAATCCACCAAACACCAAAGAAGTTAGCTATTTTTTACAGCCCAGCAATGTAACTACCTAATATGTAGGGTGAACTCTTACAGTATCACCAGACCTCTGGAACAAGCTTAGTGCATCCCTCATTTTCCATACATGGGATTTACTGTGTGAGCCACACAGTGCATCTGAGATGTCCTGAGCTCAGACAAATTTGATGTTCGGAGCAGTGTCCTCATGGGAGAAAATTCATGGTGTTTTATGCTCTCCCCTTGTCCTCACTCTCTCCCTCACCTGTAGCCACGTTAACTTTCTTTAAGAAAGGCCCAGGGAGATGCACTAGCTAGCAGAAATTGCAGCCTCCTCAGAAGCACCCTGCTAGTCTGTTTGGTTGGTTATGCCCATGTGTCAGTTCATTCAAAGAATTTGCAGGTTTAGCCTCCAAAGAAGAAAACAGCTCCAAAATAGAAGCTGCCAGCAGGAACCAGCTGAAACTGGAATTTCCACTCAAGAATCTCTTTCTTTGTTGAAACTGGCACATAAAGGAACAGGTCAGCCTGGCCAACCAACTACACTGCTCAAACTGTGGCCGGTCAGTGAAATCAGTAATTTGAAAGTAAGCAGCTCCCCCAGGGTATGCATTTTGAGGGCAATTCAGTAAAGGTTGGCTTTCACCATTACTGCCAGCAAGCAATGACCCTCCTTTCCCTCACCAGTCTCCTATGGCCATGCGCTTGCCCAGGTACAGCCCCTAGCAGGCAATCTTGGCCCCTCGCCTCAATACCTCTCCTGAGAAACACACACTGAATATTGCTGAGTTGCCTTTCCTCAGGAAGAAATTCACAACCTACCCATTTCCTCCCTTTTCCCTTTCCAAAAGCCAGTGTGGCCTTGCTAGCTGTCAGCGAGCAGATCAGGAGCATGTACTTAGAGAACATCTGCAATAAGCATTTAGCTCACCAGCGCAGTGGAAGAAAGCGAGCACCATGCTGTGAGGCCAAGCAGAAACAGAGGCACCTATGAGTCGTTGCAAAACATCTAGAAAGCTCTGTTTTCTTTCTTTTTTTCTTCTTCTTTCCTCCTCCTGTCTCCATGATACTTTCAACTAATCAAGTTTTTAAACAAAATCCAGCAAGTCACAGGGTTGTAATTTTTTTAAAAAAATATAGTGCTAATAGACCCTTTGGAGTCTACAGAGAAGAGTCTTTCCACGTGTTGCTGGACTCTCAAATCCTCTCCCCTACCAACTGTAAGTACACACCAACACACACTCTAATTGAGATAACATACGGACGACTTGGCTGTGCAAAACCAACTTTGCACTCTTGATCACAGCCACAGTTAGTATTTATCAGGTCTTTCCATTAAATTCTGTTTTTACAATGTCTGATGTGACAAAAAAAAAAACCCTTGTGCAACCTTTTGCTAAAAGTTACCCAAGGTAACCTCAAAAAAAAAAAAAAAAAAAGGAGACTCAAAAAACCTATTTTTTCATGGTTTCCACAGTTCTTTCTATCTGAAACTGAGCATTAAAAGGAAAAATCTGATGCTCCAATTAGATGACTGAAAAAAAATAAGATAAAAATAAGATTAAAAAATACAAATATAAGAAAAAATAACTGAAAACTTGATTTAAGTCTGCCTAAACAAGTAATATTGTACTGGTGTCAATATGAAGCAATGACTGTTTTCAGAAATGACTGGAATGTCTTCTCTTGAATTTAGAAAGTAGTGTTGAATGGGTCATTCAATGAGTAATTATTTGATTTTAGGAGGGTTAAGGGAGGATTAGCTCCATGAAAGTATCTTCAAACCCTACAATTTAAATATTTTATTCTATACCAATTGAAGAAGAGAATCATATTTTATATACAAGACAAATCCAGTGTCATTCAAAGTAAAAATAAGCTGAAAACATCGTATTCTGATAAAGCAAATAAAGAAAAACTGACCAGTAACGGTATCATTGTCTGGTTTTTCCCAATCTAGTATGACAAAAGTTGGGCAGCCCTCAACAGTTACCACTGTGAGGTTGGTTGGAGGGTTTTGTGGAGGACGAGTAGCTTCTTCCTTGCTGCCACCTTCTTCTTGAGGGAAGTGTTCAAGGGAACTTGTGATAGAACAAGGCACATCATCATCTTTCTTCATATACTTGACATGAGGGGCTAAGAGCAATGGAAAAGAGGTGGTATTCAGTACAGACATGTTGACAAAACATGGATACCATTCCACCTACCACATAACTTCCAATTCAGGTCATGAAGTAGAAAATCTGCACATAAAAACAAAATCAACCACAAATGTTGAAGAATGAAAGTACATTCAATACTCCTCCTTAAACTTCTTGGTTTTGTTTTTGTTTATCATTTCTGTTTTTTTTTTTTCCACTATTAATGTGTGTTAATGTGTATAATCCACATTCCCTTCTCCCTATCACCATTGGCACCACTAAAGAAATATCACTGAGTAGGCATTAGGGGGGGATATGCACTGTTAAATAATTTAAAAGAATTACCCCCTTTCATAAAACTGGACAGAGAACTTTAACTTTACTCTTTTTGTAATAAAGCACCACCACGATTCCATCTGCAGCTAACACAAAGAGGTGATGCCCATCACACTTTCACCAGAAGGAATAACAAATTTAGCCTGAAGTTATTTCACCATTAAACTTGCAGTTTTGAAAGCAAATGCCAAAATCTCAGCCAATTGTCATTGAAAAAAACCTTCTGAGACAAATATCTTACACTCTACATTGATATTAGGAAAAGTTGGTTACTGAAGCTTTACAACTTCTCATACACACAAACAGCCACATGTATTTGCCTGATGAACTGTAACCTGGGGAGTGGTACCAGGGATGGAAAGAGAAGAAAATTTAAGTAAAATTCTTCTTTAAGTAAAAGGAATATGCTCACAGTTCACTAAAATGGAATTGAATTGCATGATGTTTTAGCCTTTGAACCAAAGAAGATATGTAATTTCATGTAAGACAGGTCAGTTCATACGTTCCCTGAGGTGCAAATACTGCAACTATTAAAATCATACCTTGGTATCTTGGCTTGCCCGAAGAATCAGTTTCTGATGTAGGACTTGAGCTGAAGACAGTTGCATCAACTGTGGGAGATAAAGTTGCAATACAATATACAGTAAGTGTGGATTATTAGTGTTAGAACTGCAGTATCTCACTATTCATTTGGCATTTTACATTATCACCCAAAAAACTCCTCTATGGTACACTTTTAGAGCCAAGTTTGGTTTTTCTTTTTCCTTTTAAAGACCCTACTTTGTCTGTGGTGCTAAGTAAACTCTTTACTTATCTGCTAATATAAAGATAGTTCAATCAAAAATCAAAAGAGGCGGTTTTTGACAGCTACTGCATTCAATTCATGCAATATATGTAAAATGCACCCTAGACCTTTTAAAATCTTTTTGCACTTCACTGACAGCTTAGTTTGGGGCTTGGTTCATACTCAGGAAATATATAACACTATTATGGCAATCTCCTTCTTCAGAGCATACAGCTCACAGAATCTGAAGGAAACCAAATGCAAACATAGTGATGAATAGAAACGTACTAAAGTAGTCAAAGGTCATGACATAAATGTTATGGTAAAAAGCCATTATACTGAATACAGACTTATCATAGATATAAACACACTGCCTGACAGAATTTAGGGCTATTACAATGAAGTCATCCAAAATCACAATTTATGAGGCAAATTTGAAGGTAGTTGACAAAATAATGTGTTTTTGTTCAGAAAAAGCATTTTGCATGTGCCTCCCATTTTTAATATTAGACTCCTAAAAATGTATTGTGCAATATTACTCCTTCATGCAGTTGCCTCAGAATGTGACTCAGCAATTGGCACATTTCAGGTTCCCTTTTTCTTCTTAAAAACTATTTCTGTCAAAATTATCTGTCACTTCTGTCCAGATTTTTGTAACAGAAGGAAAAATGTACATATATTTGAGAAGGAGGCACAGCTTTGCAATCATTTAATTGAGCTTTTATCTTCTCGTCAAATGAAGCAATAAACTGAAGCATCTATGTGTGAAATTTTAAAACCTCAATGCCATAAATTCACAGCAATCTTTTTTGTAAATAAATCCAGCTAGCTTTATTGATCAGCAAGGGTCACGTAAATTCAAATTATAATAAAGAGACAAGAGTTCTAGTACTACTATAAATTGAGTAAAATTAACGTTATCATCATTTATACCAATATACCTATCTAATTTCAAAAATTACTTCAAAGCACTCCTTCCCTTCAGTCTTTCTTTGTATGCCACTTTGACAGGAGTTAGGTCTTAACTTGTAGCTTACTCTAAATTTTATAGGAGACTAATTACCAGCTGACCATCATGTGGTTACTACATCTTTTTTTCTTTTCCCCTGTCTAAATAATGGGCAAATCAGTCAAGTAACTGAGTGATTATATACAACACCAAAACCGTCATAAGCACTGCCAGTGACTGTCAAGTAATAATTAAATAAATTAATAATTTACGTCCTATGCAAAATGAAATGTTCAGGGAAGAAAGTCCCTTATGTACTTCACTGATTCAAAGTAGCCAGTGAATAGTACTGAAAGCCTACTAAGCATATATTTGGTTTCTGGGAAGGTGAAAGGGTCAGTCATACATTTACAGAGATGTGCTTCAGAAGACAACCTGAGGAGTTCTGTCAATTTACTGAAGACACAAAGGGTCACTAGGGGATATCAGAATCGTGCCATACAGAGCTCTTCTTATACTAATTAAATACATAGTTCATTGATACAGTTTAGGGAAAAGAAGCAGGAAAACAGAAAAGAAAAGAAAAAAAAAGAAAAAAGAAAAAATAAGAAAAAGAAACTACAGCAAAATGTAAAAAAAAGAAAATGCAATAAAAAAAGTTGGTAATATGCTCACCATAATAATCTGGAGTTGCAGAAGCTGTTGGTGTCTTATATGGTACTCCTGTCTTCACAAGTGTTGTTGGTCCAGCATGTTTAGCTATATAGTGAAAGGAGAAGGGGGAGCTTGTGGAAACAAGGCATTCACTTTTTAAAATATCGAAACAGCTTTTTGATTTTCTAACAGAAAATCAAAATCAGCTTTCAGATTTCTGAAAGCTACTTCATGGGGCAAGTGAGATCATGAATGAATGAGGAAAGCATATATTTTCATTTCAAATATGGTGTTTTATGAGTACATATACAGCAGTCTCCAATTGGATTTGTCCCTATTGCCTAAATTTCTTCCTTCTGGCAAGAAAATTCTTTGCTACTTGGAGTTTCTTTTTGAAGGCCTTGGTCAGTCAGAATGTGACTGGCTGTAAGAATAGGAACCATCCTGCGCAGTCGAGAGAAGGACACTAATAACCAAGATAACATCCGTTCACAGAATGCATGGCAAAAGATAGTAAGTCAGCAACTGAAACTTGCATTCTTCCACTCAAATATAGCTAAGGGTGCTTTGTTTCTGCAGTCAATATAACATATATATTAGCAAGGCCATAAGAGGAATATAAATATTGAAAAATACAGAGTTGTTAAATATTGTCTACATTAACAGTTTTAGTTCTTTAGTTCCAACATCTCTAGAGTCCTTGAAACTTCTACTGAGCAACTTTAGATGTACTTCAAACAAACCTAAGAAAAATGCAATGAAGTCCAACAATTTCAATGTTAATGATATTACAGTCCTCAAAGTAAAAAAGGTCTGATCTCTTCTGTAGTAAGCACCATTAGTTTTGACAAAGCCGATGGTTAGAAGCAACATTCTGTCCCATAATTAAATATTTATTCAAAAATGATTTTAGATTACCTGACATTATTTTTATTTATCAGTTAATATCAAGTAGCAATGAACACAAGTTTCTAAGAAATACCCAATCCATGGTAAAAGATATCTTGACTGTTTCAAAACAGGTGTAGAAGACTAGAACCACACGCAAAAAAATGAAGATATTCCCAAGCAACCACTACGAAATAGCCTGATTACTAAATCTCACTCACCCAAAGTTGAAAGCACATAGCATAGCCCTGCACAGATTATACCTAAGAACATGGTGACTGAATAGCCAAAACTTTGATAAACTAGGTCAAAAGCAAAAATGGAAGGTGGGAGTAAAAGCAGAAATTTATTAAGATTTTCAGTTTAGTGAAGGGTCACAAAGATCTTGGAATTCGGGTTTTATTTTATTATTTCTTTTTCTTCATTCATACTTTTGCTGTCTGTGTATAAACCTTTCCATAATACTCATCTAGTGGAAGAGATACAAGTAAGAAATTATTCATGGAGTTAACGAGAAAGGGAAATAGGACAAAATTTTATGAAAGAGAAATTCCAAAAAGAGCATTGAGGCAATTTTTTTCCTGTGAAGTCTGTGGAACAGTCTCTCCAGGGAATTAGTAGAAGCTCAATTACGATGTTTAAAACTAAGTTGAATAGAAACTAGGAAATACAGATTAAGGAAAATCTGCATCTGGCCCCACAAGGAAGGACCAGTTTATTCCATCTTGAATATCCAGAAAGGTATGGTAGCTGCAGATCACCACATAAACTGTCCTCTAGTGGGTGGCAAAAACAGAGATGAAATTTCAAAACACTGGTAGATGAATTAGAAACTTAATGGAGAATATTAGCATAGGCTCCGTTACAAGCAAAAGAAAATGTATTAGGTCAGTTTCTGTTGTGTGCCACACCTTAAGACTGACCACACTTTTTATTTTCGCCATAGCTATTACTAAGGAAACACTGCCAGCTAACAGCAAGCATAAGCATGACATTTCTATCTTGGTTCTGCTGTTGAGCAGAAGTGCAGTTTGATTCAGCAGCTTTGAGGTTCCTGCCTCTGATCTGCTACTCAGAATCCTGAAGATTTATCTGAAGATTGCTCTTTTACCCAGAATCCTGAAGATTTTGCACAGCCAGCATAAAGACTAGTCACAGGAACAAGCTTCCTCACAAAGATATCTGCAGAAGTAGAGAGGGAAGAACTTTCTGTAGGTGAGCAAGGAGTGAGAGGACAAAAAGAGCTGTATTCTGGTGCAGTACCCAAACAGAAAGGCAGTCTTTGCTCTCAAGAATATCCAGAAAATATGTAAAACTCCTTCCTTTAATAGCACACAAATCTCCAATGAATCAAACCAAAAAAGGGTATAAGAAATAAAGCAGAGGCAAGACCTTTCTATTCCCAGTGGTTTACAGAGATTAAATGTGGAGAGTGTAGTCTCTCTCATGATGCTAAGCATAAAAACATGATGTTTTCTGACTATCTGGAACAAGGCTAACCTAGGGATTCTAATATGCAGACAAAACAGATGTGAAGATACTGAGTTTTAGCTTCAAGATCAAATGAAAATAAAAGCAGAAATGTGAAAGATTTGGGATACTCTTTTCCCAATATTGAGAGGCAGAAACATTGCAGCATTTTAATGAAGCTAAACTGCTCTTTCCACATGCTCAGATCACTCTACCTCACAGCGCTGTTTGTCTTCTGGATGTTATTAACTCAAATTATTTGCAATGGTTAATGAATACACCATACATATGGGACAGAATTCCCTTAAAAATACCAACAGGTTCTCACGAGCTGCGGGTCTGGTGCTGAAGCATGATATTGGATATCTCCCATCTGACACATGCACAAAGTAAAATGCAAATTCTATTAGTAGACTTGAAATGTTCTTAAGGTAGACCTTCTTAAAGGAAAGCTCATCATTGCGGTATGTTGTTTTGCCTCCAGGCATGATTTTGACATAACCAGGTGAGAAAACAAGCAGAAATTGTGAATGAAGAACAAAAGTCATAAGGCATATATGTTCCAGAAATCAGCTTCTGCAGAGAGGGCATTTGGTTCAAGAACCTTCACAGCAAAATTGTCCCATTTACAGCTAAGCATTTCAGCATCTCTTACAACATAACATAGGTGTATTGAAGAGGGCAGGATACCTGGGCTCCCTGGTTTACCAGTCACAGTGTTTGGAGGCAGAGGCTTTCTTCGCATTTGCGTGGGCCTGGCAGGAGGAACCGGAGGACGGTGGGGGCCGGGTGATGTAGTTACTGAAGGACATCACAAAACAGTGTTGTTAATTCTTTAACCTCAAATGACATAAAATCTGAAACCTCCTGCAAACTATATTTCAGCTTCTCAAGCAATGTTTCTTATCTGAATGTCAGGATACTTCTTCCTGAAATAAATACCATCTCAGTGTATGTGGAAACTTTTTCAGTTTCCTACTCACAAAAATCATGATGTTTTGTATTTCCTAGCAGAAAAAAAAAAAAAAACAAAAAAACTCATCTTTGACTTGAAGAAAAAGATGAAGAAAAAGGGAAATTACAGTTAGGGATATGTTATTCTATAGTATTCAAAAGTGAAAAACAAAGAAGTCACTGTCAGTTCCTGTGCTGACATGACTAGAAACAGTTATTGAGCAGAAACTCCTCAAACATCTGGCCAGGCTCCTTTCATGCACAGCTCCAGCTAACATCTATTGAAGTTTATCTGGTAAGGTCATTTAGGTCATTTGACAGTGAAGTCTGGAAAGAGAGGCCAAGTCAGTTAATTCATAGCAGCAGAAACTTTTCCTTTATTTTCTAGGCAATTGCAAAGGATTATATTACGCCAAGGAAATGCAAAGGAAAGGCTTTTATTCCACTATTCATCTCTGCATTTCTTTCCATTAGAAAATATAGTAGATATATATATTTATATAAAACATATTTATACAATAAAAGGCTGTAGTTAATAGAAAAAAATCTTTAAGGGTTATTATAATTCACATAATTCTGCCAGTGTCAACAAATCTGCAAGTTGCCTGATACTGACTTACTGTCTACATGGAATACTTCAGATCCTAGTTTACCCTATAAATAGAGTGACTGTGGATGAGAAGGAAGCAAATCCAAAGATTTACCTGGGAAAACCTTTTCAGAAATACACCATATAAACAGTAACATCTCTATCTTTCTCTGTTCCTCTTCTCTTTTGGACTTGTACAGTCATTTATAAAACACAATGTGTTATTCCACTATGCAAGCCAGGAAGCAATTGTTTATTGTTTATCTACTTCAAGAACATTCAGCAGTTCTGAAAATTTTAAAGTTTTATATTATTTTTTAATACCCAGATGCAGATGATTTAAAAAGAAAGTTTAAAGACCAGAAAAGGGATTTTTTTGATATTTTTAAGTCATTAAAACCTAGATTTTACTACTCATTACTATGATTAATACATTCTCTCTCCCCAATGCATATTTAATGAATGGAATTGTCCGAGGTATTTATGATGTAAAATGGGTACGCTCTGACTCATCAGTGATTTCTACTGTGCTTTCTGAATGATACAATCACAATAATACATGCAAGCCAGAATATCACATTCAATAGATTGTGGCACACTTGGATCTATTGTACTACACTCTGGAAAAACAAGAATCCCTGCCCTTCCCTTCTACTCCTTCTGCATTAGTTTGGGAGATAGTCTGTGATGATACCAAATATAATTAACAGTGTGCAGAGACAGAATTTGTAAGTCAAACAATTTAGGAATTTTGTGATAGTCTGACTTCCTACTAGGATAATTGCGTGGGAAACAACTTGTATTTATATACTCTCAGTATTTCTTTGCGAACAGAAAATGTATTTCGCTGACTCTCCCTCACTCTACGAGAAAGGATGGTGCACAGCCACTTGGATTAGAGTCCCAACACGACAGGGTTAATTCCTCTGTGCTCTAACATATTTTTTCCTATCTCATAAAAGGCATAAATGCAATAGAGTTTCAGAGAACGCACTTTTAAAGATTAGAAAACTCAAACAATTTATTTAAAAACAAAAGTCAAGTACTGCTTACCTTATGAAAATGTGTGATTAATTCTGAATTTTGATATGCATATTAAAGTCTCATAAAGAGAACTTCAATTATAAGACTATATGAGAACACTATGAAATAACAGCAGCTAATTTCACAAGCATATCCAACTGTCTATTATGACTAGAGTCCAAGGTATTGGCTTACATCTTTAAAGCTCTAAAAGCTTAACTTTAAAAATCTAGTGTCATATGATGAGTAAAAGCAGATGTAGATGATTGAAATTCATGTGCATAGAAATTTTTCCAAACTCTGCAAATCACAGGCTGGATTTACTTAAGTACACACCACTGTCTGACATTCAGTAACAAAAAGAAACAGAGCCATCCTTGTTCAATTTACAATCTGGATCCAGCTACTACTAATAGTATATAGCTCTGGACTTAATCTTTGCTAAGTACAATCATAAGATTTATTAAACTTTGAAAGATGAAACATTTCATCAGAAATGAGCTGCCAACCTAGGCCGTTATCTTTGTGCTGATAAGGTAGAAAATTCAGTAGCAATTAGGAGCAAATGGCAGTTTATATTGCAGTAACAGGCATAAATGTGCTTTTAAGTGTAATAGCATATTTTCAAAGACAAACCTAACTAATGAAAACAGCAGCTACAGCAAATCAAAAAGATTTTTTATTTCTTTTTTAATGCCAGTAAAAAGAGCAGTTAAAATCAAGGTCTGGACTTGGTTATGTTTGTATGCTATTTGTATGTTATGTTTTGTATGCTATTTTCTTCAGTGCTGGTGTTTGCATGTATAAAAGGCAATTCTTTTATCTTTCCAAAACTATTAAGAATTGTCATATTTATTAATCTTACCAGAAAATGTCTTTTCCCAGGTATCAATATGTTCCATAGGTTTTTCTATTTCCGCGCCAATTAGTTTGACAATATCTTCAGGTGTATATACATCGTCTGTGAAATTAAAGGGAAAAAAAAATATTTACATGTACAAGAAATGGAATACTTCTCTACTGGTGATACTCAAGTTCCAGCTAACATTAAGTGCAAAACTCATATATATTACCATATTTTTACAGAAGTCCTAACTGTAACTGTTATTTTCCTTTTCCAAGAAAATGATGTTTGTCTAAAGAGTCTGCGCTTTAATAATTTTAAACATTCCATGTAAAAGGTATATTTAGAAAGCATGACAAGATGAAGAGATAAGTGAGATCAAGATTTGTGGGAAGGTAAGTATGAACATTGATTTATTTTTCCCAGTGCACAGAAAAAAGTCCCCGTGATTCTTGTAAAGGGCTAAGGTCTTCCTTGCTCCCAAAATATCATTTTTGGTTAGCCTTAATATTGAATGGCTAAAGTAATTCTGAACCAAACATATTTCATAAATGGACTAGTGGAGACCAAAATAAATCACATACACAAAGTACATGGCATTAAAAAGATCAACACAACTATTCCTGGTCTAAAACAACTGTGTCACAGACATTTATAGGGCAGCCAAACTGATAAATTAATACACCTTCCCTATACAAATAAGTAGTTACTTTATAAAAACTCTATATATGGTGGACTGAGAAGACATTCTGTTATTCCTTCAGGTTTGTGGAAAATTAACCTTTGCTCTAACATTATTCAGTACATTACTACAAAACAGCTTGTCACAACAGACTGTTTCACTCTGCAAATTACTGGTCTTGGGGAGAATGAGAGTCTATGCAGTCTGAATATTAATAGCTAATCTTCATGACTTGAAAAATAACCCAGAAATTTGCTGTATTACAAAGAAGAATATTTTTCAATTATTTTAATATTTGGCCATTCTTGCTAGCAACATTTTAGGGAACATTATGGGCACTATATTCAAAGGAGATAGCGCTGAAACTCTAAAAAGTCATCGACTGAGCACTTCTCCCAGGGGAAAATAGCAGTATAGAAGCATTTGCTTATTTGTTGAAGATTATCAGAATGGTACTTGTAATAAGCTGGAAACAGGACACAGATCGTTTGGTCCCTGCAATCAAAATTTCCAAAGACATCTTTTCCAAATGGCTGGTTTTGATATAAATGTTGTCTTCAGACCTTGAGAGTGCCTAATGAGAACTTCAGATACAGAAAGCACCATGGTGTTAATCACATGAATAGTGTTCAAGGAAAAGATGCACGAGAAGATCAGCATCAGTTTTAATAAGAAAACAAGTCTTGTATGCTATAGGTTATACATGATATATATTCATTATATGATATATGATCACTTTCCACAATAAATACCTCAAAAAAATACAGCACCACCCTGACTAAATTATCCAAATGTCTATTACAAGTCTAATTTTCTTCTGCATCTTATCCTGTCTAGAGAATCTTTTCTAAGTTATAGCAGCTAACAATGAAAGAAATGTATACATTCCATAAGAAAACTAATCTTTTGCAGAAACTTGCAGTACCATTAGCGAGGTAGTAGTGAAAACAAAGTCTAAGTTTCAAGGATAAAGTCGATTAAGCCACAGCACTTGTCTGTTGAAAAAAATCTCTCTGAATGATTCCATGCACTTTAAAACCACATAAAAGTTTCCCTGTGTTTACACACAAGGTATCTGCAACTATTAAACAGCTCGCTCTGTTTATCAGAGCACTTGTTTAATGCTTACTAATGTAACTGGTTTATTATAAGCATTTCATCTTGCCATGTTCATCCAAACTTTTAATAGAACTAAGAATAGATATATTACTTGCATGTGTGTTTATGTTTTCTTTACTTTCATCCTTTTTCCTGGAAATATTAGTGGGGCTTGGACCACCTTAAAACTAACCACTTCAGCTTTAAAAGCAAGAATATCATTCATGGGTAGATCATTTTCAGGGAGTAATTGGAAAAGGCATCCATGATAAGACAAATTGAAATACCTCAATACTTGAGTTCCTCAAGAACTTTGTTATATATCCACAGTTTTAAAATTAAAAGGAATGCAGAATATAAAGTCTGTTATGCAGAAAACCAACTATCTGACTCACATGGGAAATGGAAATGTTGCTGAAGAATAGAACACCTGGAATTTTAGCAGATTGGGAACATTTTTATGTGGTTTAGATTAAATCCAGTATGCACTGGGGATGATAACATAAGTTACGTATACCAAGACAAAAAAATGTCTATTGAGAAAAGCCATTCTATTAAAATTAAATTATTGAAAATATGGCTTAAAACATGACAGAAAACCTAAAGAAAAATCTAGTCAAAAAGATGCAGCTCGACCTTTTCTCACAGTTAAATTTACCACCTGGCACTTCAGCTAACAGCACCCTAGCCAGGAGACCAAGAAGCCTGCCAGGAAACCAGCCACAAACCCGTGTACTGCTGCTGGAAAAAACAAATTCCACAGCGTAGCATCTGGGTCCTGCAGCTGCCAAGCACGCTCCGCATGGGGTGAAATACCTCTGCACTGATGCTAATGAGCGCAACGAGGAAGACAAACTGGAGCGTATTCAGCATCACAGCAAGAAAGTTAAACAAAACAAAACAAAGCAAAGCAAAAAAACCTCAAACTGGTCTCAAAATGACAGATTAGCCATACTTCATCCATAGAAGTACTCTTCTTCAAAGCGAGAAAAAATGATGCAATGTCTAACAGGAAACCTGAAAACACAGTTTCTTACAGTCCCATTAAAGATTCTGATGAGCTTAGAGATCTGACACAACTAAGCACAGAGAATAATGTACTAATTTCAAAATGGAATAAACAAACTACCTGCTTTCTCTCCCCTTCAGGTTGCCTGGTATCTTAAAATTTTATAATTTTTCTAAGATACCATCTACTGAAAACCAAGCTCTTTTGCCCTTCCTCAGCTGGTAACATTTAGGGCTCTAGGTTGGTGGAATGCTCCTCTTCTCTAAATCCCTTCTGTAGACTTGGGGATTTCATTTGCCATCTGTAATTGCACATTGCTTGAAAGGGATAGGTAAGATTTTGCTTCATTTGAATACTCAGTTGTGAAAATTGGTTTAAGAGAGCACAGCAGCCTTGCGGATACAGACATTGCGTTTGCTGTAATATTGTGACATTCTTGCACCACGTGGAGACCTGGGGTTGCACTTACTGATCAACACGGAAAGAATGTGGTGTAGACCTGAAAGAGACTGCTAAAAGACACAGTTTTCTCACATCATGTCATGAATATATATTGTAATTTCTGGGAAGAAAGTTGCAGGCTAACAGAAAGGTATCAGTAAGTAAGTACGCAAGTTCCTTTATCAGTCAGTCCAAAGAAAGACAGAGAGTAAACAACGAAATGCCAGTTCTTGGTTAGGATTCTGGGCTCCGGGCTTAACTTAAAGGGCTCACTTGGCAGGATGCAAAATCTAGATAACAGATGTCTGTCTTTGGACATTTCCTTAAAGCATAGAACAAAAAAGGCTTACATAACAGAGCAAGGAAAATACTGCCAGAAGAACTGTTTTCCAGAGCAGCCTAGGAGGAGGAACCTGCTCCCCTGTGCCTACACAGGGCAGCATGCACAGCACGGTAACAGCCTTGTGACAGCGTGGGGACATCAGCTGCTACAGCGAAGCTCCGGTTCTAGCTGACAGCTGGAATGGCACAAACGCATGGAAATAGTGACTCTGTGGCACTCCAACTCACACACTGAAAATGACGTTGCTTAAGCACTACTTCAGCAGTCACCTACAACAGCATTAAGCACAGTAAACCACATTTAAAGCAATTTAAATGTCTATCATTTAGATCACTGATTTAGTTAGCGTATATATATATTTTAATCTAAAACTGTCAAGAATCTGTTGTGTGAGAGAACAAAAACATGTAATATTGACTCTAAAATAACTATGTATGCAAGCAGTTTCACAGTGTGATTTCAAAAGTTACATAGTGCTAGAGACCAGTATGCATTATCCATTTTGATAAATAGATAATAAAAAGCTCACTTATAATCAGACAAGTGAATAACAGAATTTCCTCAGCAACTACTACAGATGTTGATCATTTAACACTGTAACTCTCTCTGACATCCTGGAAAAGGATAGACTTCCCAGAAATCCCAGACTAGGAAGCTCAAAGAGCGCTGCCTCCAGTGAGGACATCCACCGTCTATGTACTACAGAAAAGTACAGAAAATGCATCATTTTTTAAACAGACTATTTTTAGTCAAATCTAAATACATGAGAATCTTCTCCTCATGAGCCTCGCTATTAAAATTGAAATATGTTGGGCTTCTCAAAGTTATTGTCAGGAATGAGTAATCCAACACCGATGGGTATTAAATTACTAAAGCTACTTCAGAAATTCTGGTCTATGGAAACATTGCACTGCTGAAAAAAAAAAAAAAAAAAAAACCAAAGGTATGTGTAGAGTAAATGAGCACTTGAACAATTAAATAGTACTAGTATGATAGCACAGTTGGTAGTAGTCGGTGAAGAACCAAAAGCTTAATTTGTATATGGTAGTTAATTTAAATTTGCCTTACTGATGAAAAATTACAAATGCTGTACTTGGTAAATTCAGAGATATATATAAAAATCAGTATATATATTGACATAATAAATGAATGTTGTATAAAATAAGTCTGTGTATACCTCCCTCATTATGAATTAACATTGACATTATTATTTTGATCAGTAAATTTGAAAAGGGATAAGCAGTCTTTTTCATTCAAGCAAAGCAGAATTTTGAATAAATCTTTGCAATTAGGTATGTATGGTAAGCTCTCAGGTGTGTAAAAATGTGTAAATTAAAGTCATGGTTCTCACCCTGACATTCATTAACTCAAACCTTCTCAGTGCAGAAAGTATCCAAGCATCAGATAGTTTCCATATGAGTAAGTCCCGTATGAATACAGCGCCTGCACAACTAGCAAGACACTTGGTCTTAAAGGCTTTCTCACCAAGCCTTCTCATTTAAACAATAATTGGTAACTATGTTGAAATTTTTTTTCTCAGTACATTGCTTTGCGCTTATTGTCTGAAAAACATAAGTGAGGAGCAGTGGTAATAACCTGCAAGTTTACAGCAACTGAGTGCCGGTACCAGCTCTTTACAACAACAACAATGAAGTAACTTTTCAAATAAATGCTGAGTTGAAAGTGTTTGATACTGCAGTAATTTACTCACATGCCCAAAACAAAGTGCTAGTAATAGGGGTGGGAAAATCTATGCTGTTTATTCACCTGACAATGCATTTATATATACAGTTTGTTTCTGTCAGTATAGATGCATGTTCAATGGAGATATTAGATAAAATTATCTAAACTAAGAGTATCAATTCAAATGTGATGATGTTATTAGAGTCTAGTTAGCATTATAGTGTCGATTCTGTTCACGTTCTTTTTCAGAAGCAACCACAATCAAAAAAACATCATGGTGTTAATGAAAACTAATATTGAGAAGACTGACTCTGCCATGTATCCCAATGAATTCATTTTACTATTCTATAAAATATACAATTGTATACTGTATAGATCTATACGTATTAGATTTATATGATTCTAACAGGGCTAACTCTCTAAACCTGATTGATATTTTCTGCATTCATACACAACTTGCATCAATCCTCCTAGACCCTCAGCAGTCAGAAAAACATCAAATAAATACACAGAGTATCGTGACTGGAATAGTATCACAGCACACATGGGGCAGTTTTATAAAAAGCATTCCAATTTTTGTGCCAAACAAAAAAATATAGAACAGTCTGATGTTTGTTTTCAGAACACTCTCTGTAAAACTAACAACAGAGCTGTGCTTTCCAATAGCATTCAATCAGCTTAATTTGAAGCATAAATATATATATAAATACATAACAAATATATAGAATTATATAGAGATAAAAATGCATGGTTTATAAAATGTATTTTAACCAGGGTGAGCATGCATTGAAGAACTATGTAGCACGAATAACAACAGTAATTACATACAGTACCTTGAACAGTTAACTTCTATGGTGAAATACAATGGAGTATTTTGAAGAGATTTGAGGAAGTAATATTCCTGCTTTTCAATGATAAGTTTAAAAAATATCTCACCTCTACCTGTTGCTGGGGCAATCCATTTTGGCAGTCCAGGAGTTCTTGTTCTAAATGGTGCTAACGTGGTTCTACTAAGAGCTGCAAGGAAATAAATAATCTATATATACCGTACCAACAACTCTATGTTAGAAAAGAAAGCAGTATTCTGATGACATATTTAATTTTTTCCCTCATTTGGATAGGTTTTATCTGGAGACTAATCAATGGGGATAGACCTGCTAGAAAGCAGCTCTGCAGAGAAGGACCTGGGCATCCTGGTGAACAACAAGTTGGCCGTGAGCCAACACTGTGCTCTCAAGGCCAAGAAGGCCAGTGGGATCCTGGCCTGCATCAGGAGGAGCGTTGCCAGCAGGTCGAGGGAGGGGATCCTGCCCCTCTGCTCAGCTCTGGTGAGGCTGCACCTGGAGGATTGTGTTGTGGGATGTGGAGTTACGGGAGAGAGTCTAGCGTAGGGCTATGAAGATGATGAGGGAACCAGAAACCAGAGCAACTCTTGCATGAGGAGAGGATGAGAGAGTTGGGCTTGTTCAGCCTGAAGAAGAGAAGGCTGAGAGGGGATCTCATCATTGTATATGCAAATATCTTAAGGGAGGGTGTCAACAGGCTAGGGCCAGACTATTATTTTCATTGGTGGTAAGCGATCAGTGATAGGACAAGAGGCAACAGGCACAAATTGAAAAGAGAAAGTTCCATCTGAATAATTGAAAAAAATAAAATAGAAAAATACCTTCTTTTCCAGAAATACCTAAAAGTTTACTAAAATAAATAGAAAATTAAATTCACTTCTCCCCAACCCAGTTTGAATAATCAATTATTACCAGGTCTGGTCTGTGATTTATCAGATGGCTTTGGTCTTGCAGAAGTGAGACGTGTTTTATGTGGTGCTGAAAGAAACAAACTTTAGTTTAAATACTATGCATAAAAGGAACATCAACAATGCAGTGTAATTTGCCACAACAAAGGTCCATGCACGAAGGCGAAACAGCAAAATGGACACATGAGAATTCTATGAGTTCTAATCCAAAATGCACGTTGAAAATGCTAGTTTCTTTAGTGGTCAGATGACTCCAATCATCATGCAGTCTGACCAGTTACATTCATGTTTAGGTTTAAGAAGAGGTAAAAAAAATATTTACAGCCAGTTACCCAACTGTATATGGATACAGAGTTAGCTCTGCAAGGTATCCATGGCCTTAAGACATTTAATTAGGGTCTGCAAAAACAAACAAACAAACAAAAAACCTCAAAATAAAACACCAAACGGAACCCCAAAAAAACAAATAGTCAGATAAAAACATGAAACATTAAAATATTCCTGAACAAACAACTGGAAGCATTCAATGCAGTCACATTACAAGCTGCTAGAATGTAGTGTCAGCATCAAGATTAAAACTAGAAGCCTTCAGCTTTTACCTAGTGTTGCCTTTGACTTGCCAAATAATTTTGATTTTTTATGTGTTGTAGTACCTGTGAGAATCACATTGAAATTTGAAAGTATGAAGAAGTAGATATGCCATCTTGAGCCAAATTACGGGTTTCTAACTCAGCATTTCTTTCCGTAAATACAAGTAGTTGTTTCATATTTGAAACCAACAACCAACCATTCTAGCCATATCATATAACCTACCAGAAGGAACAATTTCCCTGCTTGCAATGTCAGAGAAAACACTTAGGTGGAAAAAATTATGCTGCCTATCTTTGACATTTATGTTTGGCATATGCTTTACAGATTTAGATTAAGCATTTGAAGGAAAAAAGTGGAAGACAGTTACATTTATGCCTGTAGCAATAAGCATCCTAGAACCCAAACTCGCAGTACTACTCTTGTTTTAAAGCTTTGCATCCTTTGCGAGGCAATACTGAATAGTCTTTGGTTTTCAGGGCAATAGAACATATAGAAACAACCCAAGAGGGGAAAATGAATTTTCGTATTACATATTTCAAATTGTTTTATAGTCCTCATGAAAAGTCCATTAAACCATAAATTGTACTGATTCTACTTCAGAGCTACAGACTCTCAATGCAATAAATTAAGAAAATGGTACCAATTACCTGTTTTTGACTGAGGAATCTCAGTTGCAAGAGGACTTTTGGGCCTCGGTAAAAGCTGGTATGTTTCATTGGGCACTGAAAATGAAGATATTACTGCTTATCAAAGGCAAATGATTACTTTTTAAATATCAGACACCTTAGATATAGACAGGAAATTCAAATCGTCTATTTTCAGACCGTATACAAAAAGGGTCAGTGCTAGAAACCTGGCAGAAATTCGTGATACGGAGAAGAGGCTAGACTTCCCAAGCCTGAGCAGATAAATGTCAATAGCCAGACAACAGAAGAAAAGATGATCAGCTACTGCTTTTTTTAGACGACTGCTCAGCTCTGTGCATGAAATACTTATTTCTAGAAAGAGTTGCAAACAAAAAGGCTGGAAAAATTAGAAACAGCAACATTGTGTACATGCGCTGCATTGGGACTAACTGTTCTGTTGATTAAAAGGCAACTACAGTCATATTGCAAAAGCAGAGGAAGAAAAGCTTTATGAAAAATAAGCTGACGTAATATTTTCATTACCCAAAGTCATTTTGGACCCATCAACAACATGAACCGTTATAAGGTTAATTGATCCCAGGTGTGTCGTCCTTGGAGCTATGAGAAATAAAACACTGTTGTGTGAGAAGTGAAATTAAAGAAGTTGGATTTCATTAAGGAGCTGTGCCCTTCATTCCCTGAAATCCTATCTGCTAAGACAGCTTGTACAGATATGAGACAGACGCGCCAGGTGCAAGGCGCGAGCGCTCTGCCGCTCCCCAATGCAATCCAGAGTAAAAGCCTCCTACCTCTCCTGGTCTGGGCACCCTCACTTGCATTGCTCTCAAAATTTTTTAAAAGTTGTAGGATTTTTTATTATCTTTAAGGCATCCTTCCCTCACTGCAACGACATGATTGGTAATAGCTCTAATTCAGCTGGTTCTTTCATAAGACCTAAAATCTATTTTCATTACTTATGGCAGATCTTTCTAAATAATCCTTTAGAAAATAGATCTTGCTGTGGGACTGTTCAGTCCAATTTTCATGGTGAAATATATGCACAATTCTTTAAAGAACAGAGTCACTGCTTAACAGTTAGGAGTCTAAGGAAAGAAAAAGGTGTTGGGTGGAGATGAATTTATTCATCAACGGATGGTACCTGTCTAAAAATAAAATAAGTTAGTCTGAAGTTTAAAGATTATGAAAAATTCAAAGCTGCTTTTTATGATCATGCTGTCACTCCTTCCCTAATAATTGTTTTGTTCTACCTAGTAAATTTTATGAAAATGTTTACATGCCACCACAACTCAGGGAGAGGATGAAGTCTCATACATTCTTCATTGTAACTATACATACCTAGAATCTGCTGTAACTACTGCAAGAATCGCTGATGGGGAAGGAGCTACCTGTACTCTTAGTCTGAATTTTTCTTGAATCGATTCCAAACCCAAGTTTTAAGAGTATTTGAGAACCTGAAGAAAACCCTATCGATTAATTTCTGACAGGAAGTTCCCAAAGGGGAAAAGAATTTAGCGAAGCTAGCTACAGCAAAAAAAAATGTTAAAATTAAACAAATTCTTCATGTTTTTAATGGTTACTACCCACCAATTAAACAAGCAACTCTTATAAAAGCCCACTCATCTAAACTTCTGTACTTCCTGGAGAGAATTGATACAATTCTTTGGCATCTTCTCAATTTCATTAATGTCTATTGTTCAGTGATATTAATTTCTCTATAGATAAATTTGTAGCACACAACCAGAGAACTGAATGACAAAAGAAAATATTGCTAAGGCAGTGCCACAATAACACTTTTAAGTTGCAAAATTTAAATTACCGGGTTTAGTCTGTGGTACTTCTGGCCCGACAGATGTTTTGGGTTTAGAAGGAATGAGCAGTGTTTCTTTTGGAGCTGAAAGAGAGGAGAAAGATTATCATTGTATCCTTCAGGAATCATAATCCAATGCCATGTCTAGCCCAGAATGTGCATGCCTGAAATGCCTGTAAAAAAAGACAATAACAATTCCATGGGTTTCTGGAACCTGAAACAAAATAATTGTCCAAAGCACAGGAAGTTCTAATACTGTGTCAAAGGATGAGTTGAGTTAGTAGCTACAATTCTTGTTCTTCTGAAAAATTATAATGAAAAATGAGACCACTCAGTATGGTTGGAGAACTGAGAAACACAGCTTCTGGATAGAGATGAGCTGCAATGCAATTTCTGCATTACTTCTACAACAGAGCTGAGAGTCTTCTGTATTAGGAGACATGCATGTGTGTAAGCAGAATGAAGGACAGTGGGATGATGTTACACAAAGTAACATACCAGAGCATGTTGTCTAGAAATTTCATTTTCAATTGAAAACTGAAATTTTCATTGAAAAATGAAAAATATCGGCATCTGAACTTTAAGGAAACTTATTTACCCATTGTTGCCCTTGTCTGCTCAGTGGTAGTAGAAGATTTTGTAATAAGTGGTTGTGGGGTTGTTTGATGTATCGCTGTTAAGGAGAAAACGTGAAGAGTCTTAGAATGTCAAACTGTAATGGAAACAAAGGAGCATTTGCACTATTTCTAAAACTTTGAAGATATCTCACCCAATATTAAAGGAAAATGTTGGCAGAGATTTACAGCTAATGTCTTTCTATTAACTTCTTTATATTCCTTTGATACAATGACAAAATGGGAATAGACATATTTCAAATAGGAATTTAACATTTGAAAACTATTCTGGTTTTACTATAGGTGACTATTAGTTGCTAGGCATACAAGCACATTTCAACAAGCTCTGCTGCATTTTTTTAGCAAGACAATGCACACAGAGAAGCCTCTGGGATTTGGTAATCAGATAGGACTCAGTTTATCTAACTCCCAAACTCACCATGTCTCAAATTACTACATTTGACTCATCATTTAATCCATATAATGGAAGGGAGGAAAAACTTTACTAATGCCCTAATAAAACCCCTCCTATTATATTCAGCATAGTTTTAAATTATTTTGGATTCACTAACTTCAGTGAGATACATCTGATTTGACACAAAATCAGCTATGAATGATGCTCCTGAAAAGCATGAGAACTGAGACTAGACGAAAAGATCGATTAAACAGAAATACATAAAATTGCAGGAATGACTCCATTTACCAGGTTTGGTGTGTGGCAATCTTGGCTTGGCAGGTACTTTGGGTTTGATAGGAATTAACTGTTTTTCTGTTGGAGCTGAAAAGAAAGAAAACAAACCAGCACCCAGAACAATAAATGCCAAGGCATTTGGAAGGAAAACCAACAATCAAGAGACTTGTCACACTGTATTCATAGTATACAAAGAACATAAGTTTGATCTTATCTAGTAAGGCAAATTATACAAGGGTAGAGCTAAAAATCAATCGGTTGGAATTTCTGCAAAGAAAGAAAAAGAAGTGAAATGACATGGACAGGATTTTCAAAAATTAGATACAAATGTGTAGCTTTGGATGAAGTACTGAAGAATATTGCCACAAATAGAATAAAGTAATGACATTAATGGCCTGCATCTTACACATATGTGAATATCTGAGGACAGTATTTTTTACTTTCAGATTAGGCTTGCTCTACAAATTAACTTTCTAATTCTTTTGTGCAAGCTAATCAATACTGACATCTCCACTCCTCAGTTATAATTCTTGCCGTGCAGTAGCATTTACTGGAAAAGGTACCTTAGCATTTACAGGGAACACTTGCGAGTCTGTGATCCTCAGAAGTGTAAATAATTATAAAATTCTTGCAACCTATCCTAGTCTGTACATTCTTCATAACTTTTGTTCTGAAGAATCATTTTCTGCATTTGACTAATGCAGTTGGTAGATCCAAATGTGACAGACAGGGCGTAGAAAGTGTACAAAGTTACATAAATATATCTCAAGATCAACATCTAAGTGTCAAGGAAATATATATTAAACGGTTAATATGATGAAAAGTATTTTTATTTTCCTATTTCTGAAAAAGAAAAAGCATAGTTATTTGTTATAGTTACAGGTTATTGCATGGATATTAATACATCAGTAATATTCCATTACTGATACCATTTTATTCTTAGAAAATCAAGGCCAGGGTTTGCCTCTGAAATTCTGGCAGAGAACTGATTGCTAACAAAAATTGATGGACAATCTATTGGCTCCTACTGGCCAATACTACTTGGATTCATTAAGCAACCCATGTCTGGGTCAGATCTGAAAATTATGTTAAGAAGTAAGAATTATGAAGGTGATGTTTCGGCTACTTATGCAACTTTGCGCAACAGGAATGATTAGAAGTTAACAGAGAAAATGGTCTTAAGACTTATTTTTTGATTTAAAGGGCCACATAGCTAGTCTGTTTTGGTATACATTATGTTGTACTTGAGATCTTTTCATTTTCTTACAATTTTCTATTGCATCAAAATATGCATTAGGATCAGAAACCAGTGAGAAATACATTTCAACACAAACTCCTCAGTGATCATTTTTTGAAGAACAAAGCAGCAAAAGATATTTGTGTCACAGTATCGATATTTCAGATGCATGGTTCACAGGAATCATTATCTGCTCTTTAAATATAAATGTCTTTTTACTGAAAAATATATAACAGCTCCAGGAATTGGGTCATCTCCTAGGAGATGGGGAAGGATAGCTGAAAGGATAGCCTCCGAGAAGGATAGCTGGAAAATGAGGAAACAAACTTCCAAATGTGAATCCACACATGCATTATCTTTACCTAGTCCAAAGGACAACCAGGTGTCTAGAAGCAGAGCAACATTTCCTTGTTAGTTTTCAATAGCATTTAACAAATGCCTTCTAGGAATTTCTTGTCTAATAAGAACAGAAAAAATAAGTAATTATTAATGAAATACACATGATTACCCAGTGTTGCCTTTGTTCTTTCAGGAATATGAGGAATCATAGTGGTAACTGGCTCATGGAAGGATGGAATGATTTCTGTTGGAAAAAAAGGAATAAATCCTCAGAAAAATGAAGAGACACTTCCTCCTCTCCCCATCCTCCCTCCACAACACTTCAGCACCATACTATATCCATCAGGAGTATTTTAAAACAGGAATTTGTGCTCACAGTTTTATGTTCAAGAGAATTTCAGTTTTTGTTTTTAATATCTAGATACTTAGGAAAAAAAAATCTCAGTGAAATCACCGTTGTCTTGCACAGATTTGTCAGATGTATTCAAATTAGAACGACCCCATGATACAAAGAGATTCCTCAATCTCATTTGACTGAAAATATGTGACAAAGCACTGCAAAGCTCTAAGAGTCTTCTCTCATAAGAGCTTCAAAGACTTGCTGTAAATGACAAAAGCATGTTTTACAAACACAAGCTGTGAACACCTTTCTGGATTTGGGTTAAACATACAGGTGAATACTATCTGTTTTTCTGTAATACCAGCATATCACCAAAACCTCTTAAACTGTTCTAGTTTCCTTAAGAGACATTACTTAAATCAACACTGCACTGCTGTGGTTTCCTGTGTTAGGACTGCAAAGAGGTAACACCAGCTTTACTGGAAAGCTTTACTGCTATTGCTAAATTAGCAACCTTAGGCTTGACAAAAGACAAAATAATTTACCAGGTTTGGCATATGAAGCATCTGGGATGGGTGCTGCTTTAGGTTTAAAGGGAGTATGTTGCAGGTCTTTAGGAGCTGAAAGAAAAGACCAATTATAAGGGGTTCATAATCTACAGAACTCAGACAGGTTTATTGCGAAGGCACTGGATGCTTTGTGCCTGCAAGGAAGAAACTATTTTTTTTTAATGTGAGTGATTGCAAAATTTAAAGTCAGAATACAGAAGTTTAAAAGGAATAAATGGCCATGAATGAAAAAAAAAGTATGGAGAAGCAATAAGGTAAGCAAAACCTTATCTGAATACAACAAAAATGGAAAGAACATAGGCAGTCATAGCTGTGGTGTTTCCATCTGTATTTCAGAGTTGTTAGCTGCAATCTACACATGAATGCTCCTGTAATAATCAAAGAAATTGCAGTGTTCATGGGAATGAAAGAGCTATTATCTGCAAATACAGCAAAACAGCTAAGAATCTTTTGGTGCCTGTAAAAGAGTAGAACTGAGCTCAGTAAGTTTAAAAAACAAACAAACAAAAGAAAAAAAAAAACAGATGACATGAAAAACGGAAGAAGAATCTGGTCCAAGGAGTAGAAGGAAAGATAATAATGATCAGCTCAAGGTCACACTTTTACCTATTGTTGCCTTTGTTTTTTCAACTGTAAATGTTACAGGTGCCAAAACTGTATAAAAACAAGAACATGCACAGAATTAGTGATAAGTATCATCAAAAGACTAGAAAATCTCCCTTTTACTTGAGCAATTTCTTTCCAAATGTGAATGCATACTCTAAGGTCCCTTTTAAGTATTTGTTGGTGGGATCAATTAATACACACTCATTCTAAAGGAGGGTCCGACTGATGTCTTCCAAACCATGAGGAATGACAGACATTGGCCGTTCAACTAACAAGTGAACTATGAAGTCTATTTTAAGGGTCAAATTCCATTACCAGAGCATACTTGATTAGATATATGAGTGGTATGAGTTTCAGAGGTTTACAGTCAATATGAAGGCCCTCAAGGATGATTTTGATAGGCACAAAACAGATGTAGTTTCTTCCAAGAACATTGTTGTAACATTTGTATATAGTTTACACAGATATGCAGATTATTCATCAGTGACAACTGTTGTGTTGTACATATGAAAAGCACACACATACAACTCTGAAACTCAGCCATTAAAAATATAAACGTGTTCAATCTTTAAACATATATTTAATCTTTGTTAAAAAATCTGTTTGTTTGTAATCTTAAATGTTACTCTTTAACTGAGGAAAGGCAACCCAAAGGAAAATATAACTATTCAAGGATAACAAAATAGCAATATATTTACCAGGTTTTGTCTGTGATATATCTGGACTTGGGGATGTTTTAGGCTTGGTGGACACTCGTCGACTCTCTTTTGGACCTGGAAAGATAAGCAAAGCTTTGAGGACAATATTTAGGATGATGATTAAATATAGATCTTCTGATCTTCCCGACTCATTCTCTGCAAAGAAAAAAAAAAATGTTTTTTAGAAATTTTTTTTCAATTTGAAAGTAATCAGAAAGAAAATTGATGCCAATGGGATCGATAATATTTTAGGGCACAGGCTAAAAATAAAGAAACTGCAGCATTGTAGTGCTGGATTAACTCTCCATTCCTCTGTCAAGCAGAGCTTGTAATTTGCTGTAGTTCACACAATTGGTTGAGGTCGGAAGGGATCTCTGGAGATCATCTAGTCCAACCCTCCCTGCTCAAGCAGGATCACCCAGAGCATGTGGCACAGGATCATGTCCAGGTAGGTTATGAATATCTCATGGGAAGGAGACTCCACAACCTCTCTGTTCCATTGCACTGTCACCCTCACAGCATTTTTTCCTCAAATTCAGGCAGAGATTCCTGTACTTCAGTTTATCGTCATTCCCTCTTGTCCTATCCCTGACTGTCACTGAAATGAGTCTGGTCCCTCCTCTCCATACCACTTTAGCTGCTACACACTGCTAAGATCCCCTCTCAGCCTTCTCCAAGCTTAACAGGCCCAGTTTTCTCAGCCTGTCCTCATAGCGGGAGATGCTCCAGTCCCCTGATCATCTTTGTAGCTCAAGTTATTGACAAGTATAACTACCTGACCATATTATCTTCTTTCATGGCAGCTATAGAGAAGAATTTCAGTATAATACTAAAATAGTGGCTATTCATCACATACCTACATACATTTTAAAAAACCCAACAATGTTGACTATTTTCAGTATAATAAACTTTCACGCACTAAAGGACAAAGTAACAACAAACTTACTTGCTCTGGTTGGAGGAACACGCGGAGTAGGTGATGATTTAGGTTTGAAAGGGCCACGACGTGTCTCTCTAGGAGCTGAGAGAAATAATCTGGGTTACATGGTACCAGCATTTTCCTAGTCACTACCACCAATAAACCAGCTGACCAATACAAACACAGAACAAAGTCTTGAACCAAAGATATTTGTGTGTAGTGTTATATGGAAGTGCTAGAAAGGAAAATTTTCTCAGGAACAAAATCAGCCTGCAGAGAAAAGAAACAATCCGCTTGAGAAACCATCAGCTAGTATGTGAGAGAATTTCTGTTTCTGTTTAGGATGAAGGAAAAAGAAAATCATAATTTCAAATATAAAGTCACTGCATGATAATGAAGGCTATACTGGAATGATTTGTAATATCAAACAAGCAATAAAACTGTCCTATTTGAATAGGTCCCATATTCAAGAATACATATTACCCTATTATCACTGAACTGATTCTATTTTAAGAGCAGAGCTGAGGTTTACTTGGAACTGAACAATTTTCAGACCCTCCTTGAAAGACTGAATGGTTTACTGAAAATGGATGAGGATGGAAGGGGAAAAAATAAATTTGCATTATGCAGTCTCTATTCACCCAGACTACATGACTACCTAACATGGTGCTCTCTCTCATACATGACTGAGAATGTGTAAGTTAGGATCTCATTTTGATCTACCCTCTCCTTTTGATCTACTCTCTACCTTTTATATTTAAATTTTGAGGGAAATTAGCCTATGCTCAGTGCATAAAAGCTTGGAAAATTCAAGCATCCACCTCAATTCTTATGATAAAAGACCACATACAGGCATAGACAAAGAAAGGTGACAAATCTTCACAGGACTACTCTTACTGACTTGGGTTGAAAGGGAAAGAGAGAATGAATAAGAAAGTGTCATTACCTACTGTTGTCTTTGGTTTCTCAGTTCTAAACATAATTGGATCCAGGACTGCATAAAAGTAATAAAAAAGAAAAACCAACTAATTACGATTAAAAAAACCATATCAAAATATTACAATCACTATTTCCACAGTGACAATGCTATCCCTATTGCAACCAGTGAGCCATGGTGACTCCTCCTTGAAATTCAATACACGACAGAGTATTGTGCAACTTGGAACTGCCTTCCGCTCAAAGAAAAACTCAACACAGAGCGCAAATATAAATCTGGAGCCCAAGGAAATTGTGGGTGGTTTTTCCTTTCAGCTTTGTATACTTTCCTGGCTTATTTCAAAGATTTGATTCAAAAGCCAGGTGCAGATTTATGAGGAGAGAAAGGAATCTTAGTGAGTTGCCATCTTCTGCCCATTTTCCACAGCAGCACCGCCCAAAGTTGCATATACCTTGGGTACCTCATGCCATTGCTATGTATGTTGTACAACTTCCTCCATTGTTAATTAGTCCAGTGTTGCACATTCGCACATCCTGAGCTCTGCAGGCAACATTATAGAAAGTACCACACATTCTCAGATCCCTGAACATTGGAAGGGCCCAGCTTGAGGATCACGGGAGGAACCTCTTTCTTTGCAATGGCACTCCTCTTTTTCTTTTTCACATTCCCAAACATCCAAATTCAAACAGAAAAGCTGTAGTTTCACTGAAGTCTTTGCTATTGCAGATTGACTTTGCACAGAAAATTGCCACTTCAGCAGTGATTTATAATGTGCAAAAGAACCCGGGATAGAGTGTCCAAAATCAATAGGTTGCTTACAGATTCCACATGGATCCTACGCTTCAAAGGATGCTTCAACAAATACACCCAAAGCAATTTAAGTAATCGTGGAGCTCCCCAATCACAGTTGTATTTGTAAAACACACATATCAGTATGATAAGATAAAGATACAATGTATTTACCAGGTTTTGTTTGTGGCACCTCTGAGTTTGGTGAAGTTTTAGGTTTGGAGGGAATACGGTGCGTTTCTTTTGGAACTGAAAGAAAAAAAAAAGGCTATTAAAATTGCTCAAGAATCTGAGACTGACAGAAGGCATAACATTTAAAGAGAACACATGCCTTGAAAACCCCTGGAGACACAAAAAGCTTATGTGAGTAATGGAGCATGAATGTCTGGTACGCAAAGAGATGGTGCTGATGGAGAGTCTCTGTAACAGGACCAAATAAAGCAAGGCCAGGATGGATGGCTGACTTGGAGACTAGTATAACAGATGAAGCATATTGCAGAAACAGAATATAAAGAAACATGGTCAAAGTAAGATTGTGGACCTTCCATCTGCTTTACAGGAAAAAAAATGTGTGAGGAAAACCAACAAAATGAATAAGAATTGTTAGTGCAAAATAACAAAAGAAACCTTAAAGGAGAACTATATTTAATGGTAAAAAATTATGACAATGGAGAACAATAAACATATACTTATGTATGTGGTAGGTCTCTACCAAGAAGAAAAACTAAATGAGATGACCTCTGTAATTAATACTTTTACCTATTGCTGTTTTTGGTTCATCAGTTCTAAACGTTACTGATTCCGGGACTGTATGGAAAACAAAGCATAAAAGCTATTATGAGAATTAAAGAGATTAGTTCCACTTAAAATTAGTATTATGTGTATAATAATTGAACAATAAATTATAATTGCCCCGTACAAAGCAATGACATTAAACAATCTATCTCAGACAATTAGGGACTAAGGAGTTTAAGATGAAACATCTCCACACTCCTCAATACTCCCAACTATTATTCAATTATTTACCAATCATTTTCTCAGAAAACGGCTCTTGGGGAACACAAAACTCTGCCCTCAGTGATGCATTTCTGGATGCAGTTTACACATATGATTGTACTTGCTTGTTTCAGATGCTGTGCTATTAAGAAGCCTTACAGAGTGTTGTGCTACATGACTGTGTACATTAGCTCTAGACTGGCATGAATTTAAAAATAAAATAATATTTTCATAAGGATGTAAAATTAATACTGTTTCCTTGCATTTTCCTCATTAGAAACAGAGAGACAGAAGAAATGTCTTCCCTTTTCTAAGTCAATTCTTCTGTAAGGGTGATATTCAAAGAATTGTTATAATTTTTTATTATTTGGAAATTTGAAGACTATCACAAGAAGGTAAGTGTTTGATGTTGAAAATAAAGTTCTGTATCTTACAGATTCCTGAAGAAACAATTAAGAGTGTTTGGTCTTAAACACCGAGCAGTGCAAACATGCAACATTTGCAATACAAAACTCTCCTTTGAGAAGGGCAGGCTACGGTAGTAATAAAGAAAAATGGTCACAGAAGTAAGAATATTCAAAGAATACATGCACTGAGTTCATGAGGAGCTACATTTTAAGTCGTAGTTTGGAACCAGCATTTGATAATCAACTGCCAGCATTCAATTATGCCAGGATTATGAGAGAACAAACATGAAAATTACATGATAATAGATATCATTAACTTTCAAAACTATTGCTCCAGGTCACAAATTCAAGTATCTTCAGTAAAGCGATTATCAATGATTTTTTTCACATTTACCAAAAGAGGACATATCTAAACATTAGATACACTAGTAATTTCTGTTTCTATTATTACAAAAAAAAAAAAAAAAAAAAAAAAAATCTGAGCAACACAGAGTACTGAGTCATTTTTTTCCTATGTGTCAGTGAATTCAACTCAACTCATGTTTAAAGACATAATTAATGAAAATCCAGTATTTTGAAATACTGCATAGATAACTATTAATATCATAAATATTAACAGACAAATAATATAAATTTACTTGTTAAATAACAAATAGCAGCTCTCCACTCAGTAATTTATATGTTTATGCAGAAAGCAATGATGCCATGGGATGAAACAACTGTGACTTGAAAAGGAAACATCATGTTTACCCTGACAATACCTAACAGTACACGAAGAACTCCACCATCTAAGTAGCCATAATACAAGCTTCAACTACAAGGAATTGACTCTCTTTGCCATTATTTTCTGAGTCCAAGAACATTATTCTCTTTCTACTGACACAAGCTAGCAGACATTTATTCTTTCACATAAATGTCTTACTAGTCCAGCTCATGTCAAACAAATCACTGAATACACAGCAGAACAGAACCCTGAGATGTTTTAAGTGGTTTAAATAAATATTGTTGCTTAGAAATACATTTCAAACCATTATAAATCATATTAGAAATAATCATACAGAATAGTTTACCACCTGTGGCATGTGGGATATGAACACGGTGAGTCTCTTTTGGAGCTGGAAGAGAAAAGGTGGGTTAGAAGTTGGTTAAACTGTACAGCAATCAAGGCCTGAAACAGGTTTAACACACAAACACAGAAGCTTCACACCTGCAATGGAGAAAAGAATTCTTTTTTGTAGGTAATAGCACACAGACAGCTATGGAAAAACAGAATACTGGCTGTGTATTTATGTCAATCTCAGCAGAGGACTGGAACTTTGGTCATCCTTGGAGCTCTGATTTTCTTTCCCTTCCTTTTTTTTGCATATTTTAATAAAAAGTTGGATTTGAATTGCTAGCACAGACAGAAATAATTATGAGAAAGGTTATTCAGAGCTGCCAGCCTTGTTTTCGCAGAAAGGAGACATTCCATCCATGAAGATACCGTTATGCCAAACGATCATGAATATTAAGCAAAAGAGAATAATCTAGAAGAAAAACAAAGTTTGATGAAAGAACCCTATGGCATAAGGTGATAGCTTCAGCATGATTTTCTGTGATGAGAAAAGCAAACACGACAGCTTGCTAAGGAAATATCATTACCTATTGTTGACCCTGGTGATTCAATTCTAAATGTAATGGGTTCCGAGACTGTAACAGAAACAGTTCGACACAGTGAGTACAAAACACACGTCAAGTAATTTCAAGTTACTCCACTGGTTAAGAATAAAAGCAACTGCGGACAGTATACCACAGTAATGTGGATTATCAAATTATTCTTTTTTTTTTTAATTGTAGTTTATATATTTGATAACAGCTGAGTGAAAAATATGTATATGAAAAAGGAGAAAACCCTAGAAAGATTAAGGGACATTAAGGGTCATTAAGATTATACTGCTTCTCTCACAGGTAGTAAAGGTGTCAAGATATACAGGGATTCCACAGGGAGGTATGGTACTACTCTAAATTGCCATGCTGACCATGATAAAACAGCTGAATTTTACCTCTAAGATAAGCAATCAAACTAAGGACTAGAGTACTGCTATTAGTACAGCTGTAGCAGTATTCAAAAAAAAAAAAAAAAAGAAAAAGAAATAAGTCAGAAAGCCTCCAAGCTTTCTTCTGTTATATCCTAATAAAATTTGTGTCATCAAGCCAATGTAGCATGACTCTTACTTCTTCAGAAGCATGAAGGGATGGGGATTTTCTTAGGTGTTATTGCAAAAAAACAAAACCAGACTTAAAGTGTGGTTCTGGCTGAGGAGATGTTTTAGTCTGGGTAAGAATGAACCGTGTTTCGGCTGGAGCTGGGAAAAACAAAACAAAATGCTAGAACACAACAAAAATATAAACCTTCCCAATTTCTCCTTCCCCAAAGTTTTGGGGTAATTACTGCCCTGATCCTAAAATGAGAAGAAAGAAAAGAAAGTGATACTGTTCAGCACTGACAATCTGGCCAAAATCCAGGAACTTTAAATCTACTTCATTCAGTCATGTTAAAGGCTTTGAAATATTAGTAGATTTGGATATAAAAAATATGACTTGGAAAAAAATCCAGCAAATTAATTTTATAAGAAACAAACACTTTTTGAAATACAGAATTAAATTCTATATCTCTGCCAAATATTTTCTGAAGAAATTTGTTTTCTCTCTCTTAGTATAAACAATATCACCCCATAATAACCACTACCTTGCTGCCTCCAAGCAAAAAAATCTGAAGTTTTCTACTTTTTGTCTTTCTAAAGTAGCAGTATGCCTCAAGGTACATAGTTGCACAAGAAATGCCATTACCAACTTCATGTTGCAAAGGTGTGGTTTGAGGTGTTTTAGTCTTAGAAGATGAGGGCTTCCAGTGTACGGATTGTGATTCACTGGTTACTAGAAGAAAAAACATCTTTGTAAACATCAACATTTAAGCACTAGTTATAGCAAATGCTGTCCAATAGAAGACACACATTCACATTTGGAAATGATGAAATGAAGACTAGAAAGTGATTTTCAGTTTTCATCAATGAATAAATGTGGGAAAAATGACAGTATGTGTTTATTGTATGAAATATCTAGTAGGATATGGGCAAAACTGTCTAGGTAGAATCATTGAAGAAAAAGATGAGAGTTGGATGTTCTTCTGGAGAAACATTAACTGCTAAATGTTTAGTCAAAATAAAAGAAAGCCAAAAGACGAGGCTAAGAAAGCAGTTATTTAGTGTTGCTTTTGCCAATCAAAGTCATTAGAAGAGTTTTCAAAGTAGTTTCTATAGTAGAACTCACTGCAAATGGAAAAAAAAAAAAAAGGAGTCCAGCTGATTAGAATCAAATCATTTTGCCTAATCAATTTAACCAAATCATTTAGAGACAGTCTTTCCTGAAGAAGCATTATATTTGCTTTTGGCTGCACCCCTGTTCTAAAGAGAAAACTTGGAAGAGCCTTAAAGGCCAGAGATCTGAAATCATGTTAAAGCGCTTCCCAGAAAATAATTTGCAGAGCAAATGCAAACAGTGTCTCAAATCTTCATTCAAATTGCTTCTCCTGAACTTCATTTAATTTACAAAAATGGACTGTAATGAATTCAGTATAAAAATGACATACGGATGATGTTATATACAAAAGAGAAGTTATAAAATTATATATTTTAAAATATCATTTTAAGTTTATCCAGTCTTTTGATACATTTTTAATTTCCAGCATGGGCTAACCTAATTCCAGCAATGCACTGCAAGAAAACTAGAAAATATGGCAGAGCTCATGTATATTAAAATGGGTAGGATCACAACACACAACAAGGGTGCTGTGCTGTAGAATTATTCTGAAACACTGCACCTCTGATGCTGTATCATCATTATCTCTTGCATTGACATATTTCATCAAGAGAGGACAAATATAATTCACTTTTCCCTATCAGTTATCTTCCAAGCCTTGAAGTTAAGGAATGGTTCTCAATTCAACGGGTTTTTAGTTCATCCTAGTCAGTGGATTTATGCTGAGGAATCTGGGAGGATGGGTTGTCTACTACACATCCAGAGAACGCGTTTTCTTGTTCAAATGCCATGAAGTATTACCTCAAAAATATTATGTATCTTAAAATAAAGCAGAAGTGGAGCCTCTTTGGATATAATATCCTAATGTTAACACTATTATAATTCTTTATAATAATTCTTATATTCTTTATATTGCATTATAATACTATATATATATTGCATATATATATATTCATATATATATATATATATAAAATATATATAAAGAATATTCTTTATATATATATAAAGAATATATATAAATATATAAAAATATTTATATATATTCTGTATATTGCATTATGATGCAATATATATTGCAATTTAATGCAAGAGGTTAGCACTGGAATAGTCCCAACCTATGAATTTAAGCCACATTTTACAAAGACAAGACTGAAATTTTGAAATCTGAAGCCAATAGTTCTGAAGATTTAATTAAAAATCTAGAGTAAAATCTAGAATAGCCACAAAACATGTCAGCTTTTAATCTGAAGCTGGATCTGTTCAGGGCTACTGGTATCATCCAGTAATAAAACAATAGAAAATTCCACATTCCAGTAGCCACTAAGAACACAATACCTTTGAAGAGAATACTGTTCTGTGCAAAGTCCAAAGACTGAGGACATCCACTCCCATAATAAATAATCATCTAACTAGCACCATACAACTGAAACCAACTTCAATTATGGCATTATCATTAAAAGGAACACTGTTTGAGGGTTCTGCACAGAGGAAAAGGTGATTCTTCATTATGAACTGGTTAATTTGACATCAGAAGTGGTTAGTTTGATTTATGATACCAGTACTTTGCTAACTCCTCATAAACTGACATGTTAGACCCTGCTAAAGTTTCAACAACAGCACAATTAATACTTTAGGACTGACTGTAGCAGGAACAAACATTTTTCATTCTTAATAAGCAAGCACAAGTAAAATGTCTTGAAAATAGCATAAGAAGATATGAAAACAGGGGAGTAGCACTTTTTCAAGACCATTTTTATGCTACAGCCTCAGTGCAATAAAAATCCATTCCTACAAAAAGATGGCAAAATGAAAAATATTGGACATAATTGAGGACCACAAAATAAATTTTCATCTAAGAAGCAGAACAAAACTCTATGATTAGCTATCATAAGAGTGTTATATGATGTTCCTTTTAAAAGATGATAAAATTCTTGAGAGAAATTAAAAAGGGCATTAAAAATTAGCCAGGAAAAAAAGATTAGTCAGCATTACCAGTTGTAGTCTGCAGATGCTCAAGAGAATGGGGAATCAGAGTACTGAGTGGCAGTGGCGCATATTTCCTGGTCACTGTTGGAATAAATGATGTTAGCATATCTGATTTATCTCAGGTGTAGCTACAAATCCTGAAAAGTTACTCAACTAACTGTGTTTTCACTTATTTCTTTTTTTAGGATTAACACTCTACAAGAATACTTGGAAATCTACACAAGTAATAACACTTCCGAAATACTTGTTTGCCCTGTCATATCCCTGCCTCCAACATTTCTTTTCTCCCTCCACTAGTTTTCCAATCTGTTCTGTTTAAGAAAAATCTAAACTTAATCACGTAACCAAAATATGGTAGTGAGATACTAAATCATAGAAAGTAAAACCAAACGAAGATCCAATGAGCAGGATTTCTTCCTTTTTTTTTTTTGTTTCTTTTAAAATCGGAAAGTACATTTGCCACTGGAAGAAAACACTCCCAAACATAGTAACATAAACCTTTACATCAAAATTTTAAACCTGCAAAGGAGTGAGATTGATCTTGTCCTCACTGAAGTGAACAACATAATTCCCTTTTAATTCAACTGTACATGTTTAGGAAAGCCTGCAGTATTCTCAGCCATTTTTATAAATCTGTTCCCATATTAAATCCCATCAACTGTTTTCCTATTCCAAGTTCCTAATTTGGTATTTTAGTAGCACAAGAGGCCACAGATCTTTTATTATGACAAATGTAGCATGTGAGAAAGTGGGAAAATAACCAGAAGAAAAAAAAAAGATCTATTTCAGGATGCATTTCATCCCTTACATTAGTTCTTTTATGCTTATTCCAACAGGATATGCGTATATGTATGTATTTATTTTGTGATTTCAGCACAGCTGTCATATGTCTGGTTCTATTGCCAAAACCACCATGAATTTTCACTTGCTATTTTAGACTTACCATAATTTTTTAATATTACCCAGTCATAAATCAACTGCTAACAGATATACATTATTATGCTCATGTAGCTGTGTCTTTACTGCTAGTTTATTCCTTCTGAATAGATTAAATGATACTTAATCACATTTTAGGCACAGGGCCTAAAATGTACTGGGCTATGCAGAATTCTAGAGAAACAAATACACAACAAAATAATATCATTTTTACCAGACAAAATAAAATAAAAATCACACAAACAGTAGAGCTATGTCTATATGCTTCAAAGGTACTTCAGAAGTGTTCAGTGAGCCGACTAGAATCATTGAGAAAAAATAAAACACCAAGACCATACTTTCAATTGTTGAGTTTGGACTACATATCAATGAAAACAAAGAAAACAATGTTTCTAATTGTTGATATTATCAGATGAATAAAAAGATGAAAAGAAAAATGGCTAAAGATGACCAGTAATCATTACCCTCTATGGTCTTTGGATGTTCAAATGTATACGGATTCTCAGTAGTGACTGACACGGGAACGTCTGCTGCTGAAATAAAGAACATTTTCTTAAGAGAGGTATAGGTGCCTCTGCATCTATTTCCCAGCTTCTGATAAGGCTCAGCTGCTCTTGCTTCCCAGTGAAAATTCACCTCCTTCCCAGGACTCACATAAAAGCACTGAGTACATAAAAATATTACTGAATATTTCAACATTAACTGTTCTATGAAACCTTTGCTTCTCTCTGAAGATAAAAAGTGTATCAGAGAAACACTGATGGGAGAGGAACTTTCAGAGTCTTCAGGCTCCTCTCTGTTTCTTTGACCCTAACTTTTTTCCTCCTTATGGCTGTAGACAGCTTAAGAGACTGTCCCATAGGAAAGGACAATCATTTTCCTTTGGTATTCTTTCTGTTATCTATAAACTTTCTATATTTTTTAAATAAGTTTCATGCAGAGTGATACAAGGGTAAGATCTGAAAGATGTCAAGTTTAAATAATTGCAAAACCAAGAAAAAGGCAGCCTAGCACAATCTTGGTAGGTTATCTAGTGCTATAGGTTGTTAAAGTTAGAAAACTTCCCATCTCTATTCAGAGAAATAAATTAAGTATGAACAGAAATGTCTCCAAAGGCAAAGAAAAGATAAAGAGACTTTGAGCAGCAAAGTTCATAAAATTATTTAGTATTAACATGACTTTAAAGGGCAATCCATTTTGAATCCTAAATATATCTACAATCGGTAAGGAACCAGTACATTTATTGAAGTTTTCTGACTTTATATCGCTTATTGATTTGCTGTTTTGACTCTTCTCTAAGAAGAAGACCAACGTCTTACAGTTGGACTTGATGATCTGGAAGGTCTTTTCCAACCATAATGATTCTATGATTCTATTATTCTCAGCTGTATTGTTTTATTACCTATGACTCCTGATGTTCTCTCTTCATCATGATACAAGTTTTAATTTGTAAAGAAAAATGATTGATGCATGTAGCATTTGTGCGTCAAACATGTACAGTGCTGATAATTTGTAACACTGAAATTCACAAAAATGTCAAGACTCGATTACACTTATGTTGAGGCAGTTATAACTTCTGAATACAATAAGATTTGCGAGCCAAAACTTCCACAAGAAGTTTTTAGAAGGGTTTAGATACAAAATTAAATCATTACTATAAAGCTCTATTTTATTGCATGAAGGTTCATGATGAGAGAGGAGGGTTGCGTTTGATTTTAAGAAGCTGAACAGAATGAATAGGAAACTGACATATTTCACTCAGAATTTCTATATCTTCCTCATTTATTTATTGGCACTTTTTATAGTTAATGATTAGTCTATTTAATGCTATGGCACTTCTTTAAGAAAGCAAAAGACTATAAGACATAACATTTTCAGTACAAATAAGTGAAAGAGTGAAATAAGTGAACGCAGTAATTACCCTGTGTTGTCACAGGCTCTTCTGAGTGCAGAAAGACCTTAGGTTTGGAAGGAGAAGTTTTACTGGGAACTGAAAAGTCAAAAAAAAAAAAAAAAAAAAGGTCCAACAGAGAAGAATTATTATTTTTTTCTATGTCCTCTGAGAAACAGTTGCCTAAATTCCTATTTAGTGGGTCAGTACATTTCTTGCCACAACAATCCGCTTTAAAAGCCACATTGTTCTCTGACAAAGAATTGCTCGCATGAGATGATAGCATGGTTCTGTGAAAACACAAAACAGTCCAACCTACTCAGTGAGATCAGATCTTGCTCCTAAACATAGAAAACTGGTATTAGATGTGGTCAACGGGTGAGTAATGAGAGTACACAAAATCAACTACTGAAAACAAAAAGTTTGTTGTACAAAATCTTGTTTTTGCCAAATTATTTTCTGAACAGCCACTTGTGGAAAAACTGGACATGACAAGGAGTAGCCTTTGGAATGCTTAGTTATCAACTAGAGACTATTTGTCTGCACTGTGCAGCATAAGTGCATGCAGACATAGTTCAACACTACATTTGGAAAGTAATGCAGTAGGGAGGAAATGCAGCAATAAGCACACTAACCTACAAGCTGGTGACCTGAAACATTCCAGCAGAAATAACTCGAAACCAGACATTCATCTGGAAGTACACTTCTGATGAATCCCAAATTACTCAGAAACAGCATTTTGTTCACTTGTTTTTCAACATAAAATTCAACAGTGATATCCTCTCAATTCTAAGGAAATTCTGAAAGTGTCCGGTAATTATTTCTTCTCAGGTCATCCTTAAAAAAAAATCATTAACAAATACAATATTTTCACTTGGTTTGGACTTTCATAAGGAAAAGGTAGAGACTGGAGATTTTTTTTTCCCCTCAGAAAAATTATGTAATAGGAATAAACCTGGAAAAAACAAATACTTTTCATTTCCTCTGACACTTTGAAAGTCTAAATAAAGTTCCTACGTAGTGTAAGAGAACTTTTACATTGGAAAGACACTGGAATACAGAATAGAGATCTTGACCTTTGATTATTTTATCACCGAGGAAAACCCAGGCTTTCCCCATGCATTGCATATTTTATGCCTTGTAAAGGAATTTCTGAGTCAGGGTATCCAAATCCATCCTAACAGAACAAATGCAGAATTCATAGATGCCTACACAGAAAAGTCTTTACAAGTTTCATGATGAGAAAAAAGTGATTCTTAGGATCTCTGTATCCTAAGCTGGAATGACCAATGAAACCACTAACAGAGAAAGGAAAGACTGGAGGTAAATGTACAAATTCAGAATCACATTGCCTTCCTCTGAAGTTATGCAGAAACCCAAAACTGCCCATTCATTGTGGAAACATTACAGTACACACTATTGACTTTGGCAGTTCAGGGGTGCAAAACAATCTCATTCAAGAGTTCCCAAATAAGTCACTTTGTTATTTAAGAGAGACCTGCAGGATTCAGATCTCTATTCAGACATAGATATCTAGAGAGAGTAATTTTTCTACTAATATTACCCTAAATTTCTACACAGAAAGTGTCTTTGGAGCTGTAGTTATAATGAAAGGCTTAAAAAGAAAACAAAAATACTAATTTGAGGTAATTCCAAGACATAAACATCATTTAGTTAACAAGTTTCAGAGGGAATAATTTGCTCTTTTTTTATGAGCAAGACTTCAGTGGTGATGGGTTTATGGTTGGATTTGATGATCTTGAATGTATTTTCCAACCATAATGATTCTATGATTCTATGAAAGTATTTTGTATGGAACCTGTAAAGAATTTAATAATAGTCTGATCTCTTCTAGGATACATTAGCATTTTCTTATAATACACAGTTAGTTATGAATTTCTAAGTTTTGTAACTTGATTATAAACCCTTGGATACTAGTAATATCTTTGAGGCACTATTCTTCAGTTACAGGTAAAGCCAGATGCCTTTTAACCTCTAACACACATTATCTTCCAGCACACATCCAACTTCAACATTGGTACAAATACACAATTTCATTGCAATCATTAAATATATCTTTACTAAATTCCAGATCAGAATTTTACCCTTATCTCCATGTTTTCAGATAAGTCTATATATGTCCTAATGAACACTGAATCAATACAAGTATTATGGTTCTGGGTAGTAATATTTCCAATTAGCAAAGTAAGAGAATTTTCTTTTCTAGGCTCTGTGCCAACCTAAGTTCAGAAAACTTGTTATTTTTACATGAAATGGACATAAACAATTTGTTTCAACCCAAAGTCATGCAATTAGGTGGCCAAAACCTAAAGTTTAAAGTTTTCCTGCATTTTTTCTGTTCAGTACAAAAATAATATTCCTCAAAAAGCACAGTCCCCTCATTGCCTATCTTCCTCATGATTGAGAGTGTTAAGCATCATGCAGAACAAATTTAAACAAATGTATATTAAACTGCTTAAGTGATAAATTACCAGGTTTGATTCGTGGTTTTTTGGTTCTGGCAGATGGTGTAGGTTTAGAAGTAGAAGGTATAGGTTTTGCTTCCTTAGGAGCTAGAAGAAATATACTGGGTTATAAGATTATCCTTCTCATTGTTTCTTACAGGAAAGAATCACACAGTTCAAGCCTGACGTGAATGGCTACTGAGAACAAATCTGTGAAAAGGCTTCTCAAAATTTTTACAAGACTTTTTTACCCCAGCTAAAAAGAAAGGCTTGTTCTTCACTTTAAAATTTAGTAAATAAATTTAAAATATCTATTAATACTTGATCACTGCAGCAAAATGTTTCTCTCGTTAAAATAGCAAATCCATTCTCAAGAGATGCTTAAGAGGTAAAATGATAATTCCATCTAATTTTTAAGCTTTTGTGTATCAATTTCAACCCAACACACCCCCCCCCCCCCCAAAAAAAAAAAAAAAAAGCCAAAACCTGCAGAAAAATGTCTATAATTTTCATTTTGCTGAATAAATTATCTGGCAGAAAGAGTGAAAAGCACGGAAGCAACAGTATAAAGAGGAGTTGCTTCACAGCTGTATTCCCTGTGTTGTTGAAAAACAATAAAAATAGTGCTGTTTTAGATAGTAAATAATATACTAGTATCAGCTACCAGTTCTAGAAAGGTGTTTTTTTTTTTTTTCCTTACGTTTTCATGGGCTGAAACTAGTAATATAACTGTTACAGTTAATATAACAGTTAACCAGGTGACGCAAAATGTCACTGTTAGATGGTTTAACAAGTAATTTTCTTCTTTTCATATAAAGCATTAGGATGAGACTGCTTTCCAAGGAAAAATTTTCTTAGCAATAGACACAGTGGAAAAGCATATGACATTTATGGAAAGAACAGACTAGAATAAGATATATGAAGTGACTGAGAAGGATTTTTCAAGCCAAAAGGATACTCGTGAAGGATTCATAGAAGAGCAAAATAAAAACATCCACCTAGTACCATAGAAATACTTCATGGATAGTTTTAAAGATTAATGTCTGCAATAGAAACCTTACACTTAGTCTTTCAATAGTTTTTTTGATGGGTTTCTGATGATTTTCTGACTGTATAATTGTTGTTGATGTAGTAAAACTTCCCCTCCCATGGGAGCCAAAACTAGGAAAGTCATTCATTAAGCAGAAAACTTCAAATTATTTTTTCCTAATTTGAGAAACATATACTGGGAGTTGCTCTGCCTTCCCAACTTTCTTTTCTTTTAAAACTAGAATGGATTACAAACATAAAAAGCCATGTGATAAAATCTCAGAGGTCTAACTGTGCCTTGGACTACAGTGAAGAGTGACAGACAGCTACAGAAACATTCATTACCTAGTGTTGCTTTTGGTTGTTTACTGGTCTGAGATGTTTTAGGTGTGCTATGCTCAAAAAGTGATGGCTTAGGGGCTAGAAAGCAAACAAACAAACACATCAAGCATAATGGAATGGGTCAGTAGAGGTATCAACACTAAGCTAAAAGTGGTATGCTTCCAATAGTCTACTTTTCTTTCTTTTTTGTCCTTTAAAAGAGACTAGATAAACTTGAAATTAAGTCTTACTTTTCTGTGTAACATCCTACTTTCCTTTTAGTTTTGCTTCTTATGATACTATGCATTGCATATTTATGGCTATATGTGGGAAACTGCTTCTGAGGCGCTTTTACCATTTTTATATCATCTGAAATTTCTTAACCTATTGTTGGATTCAGTCACCAAACTTAATGCAATAAGTTCATTCTAAATTATAGGAGAATGAGAAGAAAAGACAGATGACTGCTTTGAGTGAAGAAAAATTACCCTCCATATCAAATACCAGAGAAACAATACCAAAAAGGCAACTTCTAAATGCCTTTTTTTTGGAAAAGCTTAAATGAGAGCCTGCAGTCAATCATAAGGCATACATAAGACAACAAAGCCAACTCCTGCTGCTTACTGAACAACCTGTAAATGAGATATGAGAATAGAAACATTCTGAGATTGTAGAAACCCACACCATAAAACCTACTTGTTCTGCCTCTGAATCATTAAGGGAGGTAAATTCACCTCTCCTAACCCCAAATCAAAAGAGAAGAAAATTACTATAGGGATGTGTTTTTGAACAAATAGCAGAAACAAACAAACAAACAAAAACAAACAAACAAAAAATCCAACAAAAAACCCACATACTGGATGACAGTCTTCTCATGACCATTGAATAAATATGTCACGAGTACATGAACATTTTTGAAGTTTCTCCTTCTCAACAATCACGTGGCTAATATTGCAATCTGAATCAACAAAGTGCTGTTACTAGCAAATATTGCTTTCTTGCTATATTATATCTGTACAGAAGTGGGAAATGGGGACCAACCAAAGAGGTTACCAAAATTATTCACATATATTGTTTATTCAAGTCACACCAAAAAACAACCAAACAACAAACAAACACACACACACACTCACACACACACTATTTTGCCCTGAGGTATTTTCCCTGCCCCTCTTTTCAATTACGCTATGAAATGGGGCATCTTGTTTATACTCTACCAGCAGACTCATGTGCATAAATATGATGAGCTTAATGACTACAGCTCTTTGCACAACATTAAATGACTGATCTTAGAATATTAACATAAATTGGTCAAGATGCTCATGTCTTCTATTATTCCTATAGTTCCTATCCATTTCAGGAAACTTTTCTGAGTTATTTTTAGTGAACATCTGTTTCAATACACTGACTTCTACAAATGATGTGCACAATTACCAGGTTTCACATGCCGGAGTTCTGGGGTAACAGATGGTTTCAGTTTAGAAGGAGTAAGTGGTGTTTCTTTTGGAACTGAAAAAAAGAGCTCAGTTGCAATCAAAATTATTTAAGAAATCTTTCCCACAACAAAAAACACATGCCACAAGTTCATACTGAAGAAGACATAATGATGTGATGTGGGATGAGAAAGTCATCTGAGGAGATCAGAATTTGAGGTGAGGGATGGAGATGATACTTAATTGTTGTGCATTGATTGGAAAAAAAAGCACTTAATGGCCCCAAAAGAGCTAGAATTTCCACTAAGAGACTTCTAAAAAGCAAGTGAGCAAGAGAGAGTGCATGTGTGTGCATGAGAGAGTAAGCGCTGATAAAAGGATGGAGTTTCTCGTGCAAGTGATGAAGAGAAGCAAGTTTTACTGCTCTGAGGACAGTAAAATTCTCCTGAATTAGGTTCCCGTACAGGGATATCAAGAACTATGAGTGTCTAATGACAATGGAAAATGAAGAATCTGTAACTGGGAAAAAGAGCAATTAGAAATGTGAAATGATCTGCTGGAAGAAATGCATTCATGTGGGATGAAGTGCTCAAAACAAACACGGAGCTTTTGACTGTGCGAGAACAACATTACCTAATGTTACCCTTGGCCACTGAAAAGGACGAGAACTTTTAGGTGTGAAAGATTCCAGAATGGATTCACTTGTTGCTGTTGGAAGAAATGATTACAGTCATAAGATATAAAAGCTAATGGAAGAAAATGTTGCTTCATAAGCAAAAACAAATTAGTTTGTATAGGAAAACCAGAACTGTTTCTCTAATTCTTGGTCTCTTTTCAGTATATCAGTTCACATGTTAGAGATGAACTTGTTTTTTTTGAAATGCACCAAGCTTTAGTGACTATAAATCATAGTACTTGTGATAAGCGGATATTCTGGATACTCGTTCGCTTTCATCCTGCCATCATTGTTTCTAGTTTGGACCTGAATGTTACTTGGTCAAGTAACAGATTCTAAGCTGCCTTCATTACTTTCAGTTCTAGTCCATCAAGTAAGGAAGATGGTGTGGTGTAAGGTGTAGCAATTTAACGAAATACTGAATAGCCAGTCAGATATTAAAACAACACAATACTTGAACTAGAAGCTGAAACCTGATCCAACAATGGTTTCAATCTGGAAAAAATCAAGTATCTGTAAACATTAATCAATTTAAAGCACTTAAAGATACATCTCTTCCTTAATACTTTAAACAAAACTACAACAGTTGAATGCAGTCTGCCCCATTCATTGGAGTTCTTTGACTAGTACTTCTGCACACAAAGCCCTGTTTTCTCACAGTTGTCTATGTAGCATATTTTTCAAAATGTCAATGGAAAAATCAGATGACTGTGAGTTGCCATATGTATTGAAAGTGTGGTAAGGCACTAATGTCAACCATTAATAGCAAGCTAATTTCCAAAAACAGGTGTTAGGGTCCAAGCCCCAATGTACACTGAAACTGAAGAGTATGAAAGCAGTCATTTCACTGAGCCTTAGAGCAGGGTCTGAGCTTCTGAATAGTAGCAGTTAGATAGTTATTATTATTATAATTATTGTACCTGGTCCAGGATCTGCTATTTCAGGCCTACTAGGTGTCTCAGGGCTTGGTAGAACAGGCTGAATATCATCAAAAGCTATAAAAAAACAGGTTACAGTATCTACAATTATTATTTCTAGATACAGTTTTGCATTCTTATAATGCACCTAATCTGCAACGCAGTGGTCCACACACAATAACTATATCTTATGTTGACAATAGAGCAGCACTGGCTTTAACATAGGAGCTAAAGCTAGTGGTGAAAATAATAACTGAAGATAATTTGGTAGCCAAGCAAAGCTCATATTGCTTTAGACAACATGCTTCACACAACACAGAAAACACAGAAAATATATAGAAGTTCTGACACAATTATAGATGAAAAGCACTCAAAAGAGCAGTGGAAAATAATATAATCTACATAACTAAAAAATACTGCAAATATATTTTTGAAAGAAGACAATTAAGTGGTATTCACTGCCTTTTCTGTCAAGATTTTGTTAGTTTTAATGATGTATAATCTGTGTGCAAAACAAAGGTAAAAACATCATTTAATTATAAGAAAGAAGTTTAATATAGTTGCAGTAGAGTACATATGCATGTGTATAACTGTATATATCTATGCATCCAAGAAAGTATAATAAAGTCTAAAGATGCTTTATTAGCCTAGAAGAAATGATTTTAAGATTATTATTATGCTTTAAACATCATTCACTAGACTTGCTTCTTTTAAGTACAACTCAAAATTGCCTTAATAGCTTCTCTTCGAGGAAATAAACGAAAAAAAGTCCTAGATGAGTATTAAGCACAAGATGGCTTTGCTCATGCAAAAAAGAAAAAGAGGGGGAGTGGGGAGAATTATCTGTCTGTCTATGTTGCTGAACATGATTCAAGAGGAAGAATAGCATGGCAGATGACAAAAACATCTGGGATGAACAAGATGATTATTCTCCCCAAATTGCCATAAAAAAAAGAGTTAGGGACAGGAGTCAATTGCTTTGTGTACATATAGAGGCAAAAAAACTTTTGCTGTGAACTGCATCTGAGACCTAGATATACCTAAATACTTCATATATATATATATATATATATAAAATATACCTAAGATAGCATGCCTAAAATATACACTAATGTGAAATTTTACAACCAACAATTTTTATCTGCAACACTTGATGTGTTTCAGTTTACCAGAAGTAGAACACGATTTGAGTTACAGCTTTTAATTCACTACACATTCTGTAATTTCTTGTTCAAACTAAATACGACTGACGTATTCTATTCTTGAAATAACAGAAATTAACTTTCAGTAGACTCTGAAGTGTGAGAAGGTAAGAGAGGAAGTTTATGAAAGCACTGTTCAAATATTTGCTGTTGAGCTTAGGATAATTTTTCTTCACATTCACAGGTTTGTCTTCATAAAAAATATAAAATTCTTATAAGTAGCGTTCCAAGGGGAAATAATAGCATAAGTCCATCACACACATACACACACACACACAAAAGCTTAGTAATGGAGGAAGCCACACAACATGACTGACAAAAAAAACAACCAAACAACCAAACAAAAAACCCCAAATTAGTGGCATATATTCCAACCAAAATGTACGCTCACAGCTGAAAATCAATTTCATCTAGGTAGCTGTCTCTTCTATCTGGTATATTAAAACCACTCAAAGTGATCTGTATTCCGGCAGTTTTCCTATTGAACCTTATGACACAGCCAGTCTATTACAATACAGATATTGAGTTCTACTGCTAAACAATGAAGACAAATTAGCATGTTGGGCAACATTAAGCAGTCAAACACCCTGTAAATATAAGGCCTTTGATGCAAAACCAAACACTTAGCTGCAGATATATGACAAATACAATTTACCAGTCTTTATTTTTGGTATTTCTGCAGATGCAGATATTTGTGAAGGGGAAGTAGTATGAAGAGAGTCCTCTGAAGCTGGAACACAGACAAAAAATTGTGATATGTTACTTAAAAGTTACAAAGATAGTGATAATATCATCTGAACCTGAAAAATGAATAAGTTCAAACCCCATTATTAAGGAATTGGTGTCTTCAGACAAGAATAATTTCAAATGTACATGAAATGTGTCTGATGCAAATAATGAAAAAGATTGCTAAAGGAATTATGGAAAGTTACTCAGAGATGTCAGAAAATGTGACTGAGAAGAGAGAAAGAAAAAAAGATGAAAACCAACAGAAAGTGATCTGAAAAGCAATGTAAAAGGCAGCAGAAGACCTGCCCAGGTCTATCAGCACAAGATGTGAGGTAAAAGAAATACCTGTTTTCAAAACAAACAATCTCTAAAAATAGAAGTGAGAGAAGTGTACAACACTGGATAGTATATTTGATCTAAACTTTGAAAACATATTGTTGCACACTAGAAAGAAAGATCCTAGAAGTATTAATATACGCAAAAACTGTAAATTCTGTGCTATTTTTCAGTGGGCAGAGGTAGCCCTACAGCAGCCAAAGCTGAAAGTGGATGAGCTTGGCCGCATGGATCCTCCCCAAAAGCGAATCTCAAGGCTTGTAAGTGGAACAGCTTCTAGTACTGAGGCAGAAGAGACCAAAAACTTTTTGTATTGCTGTATAAGAGACTGAAAACATGGGAGTGGGCTCAGCTCAGAAAAGTGCTGCCAAAGTAACCAAGAGCAGGAAGGGAAGCACAGGCTACAAACGCATCGCAGCTCTGTCTGTTGGAAACCACCTTGAGAAACCGTCTTACTACCAGGCTTGCAAGCAACTTGCAGTACTGGTTTGCAACACTCCAAAAGTCCAGAGTTGGTGCAAGATATGTCTTCTTCTGGCAGTGTCTCCCAAGCCACTGATCACTTGCCATAGTCGCAACTAACACAATATTCTTAGAGTTATTTACCTGGGTGTTAAATGGCTCTTCAGCTGCAGCCAAGTGGCCAAATGTCTGCTTTGTCCAAGTTCTCCTTGAAGCTTCCATAAGACCCCACTTAAGATTTAGGATTCAAGAGGAGAGTTGATAGGGGCCTCCTTCACATTCAAGCAACAATAAATGCTCGATACTTCCTTCTTTCAGCATCAAGGGATAAACTGTGTATTATGATACCTATTACTGCTGTTATTACTATTATTACTTTGGCAAAGAACAGACTGGATCTGGCTCATTGTATTCCAGAATACATGGAAATGTCAATTCCTCCTTTAGCAGAAAAAAAGAAATGGTTGATGTCCTGTAAGACAGCTTTGAGACAACTATGCCACAAAGAAGACTACTAAAATCTGCTGTATTGTAAAATCTCATTTTAGAAAGATATTTCAAAAAAAATTCCCATAATCTGCACAGATGCACAGACAGCACAAAGCAAAATGTGTGTGATATGTTCTTTCCATGAGCTGTTACTTGGTCCCTACAGAAGATGATTTTCAAGTGATAGAAAAAAGCTTCAAATGACAGAATCAACTAACCAGTTAGGCAAGTGGTTCTGCAAGCCAAGGCGCATTAAAAACCCTAGGTATTGTTCAGAGCAGATGAAAATGATGTCAAGTGATGTAAAAGCAGAAGAAAAAAAGAAAAGATTGTATTTACCCTCCACTGTTCCTTGGGTTGTCAGGCAGGTTGAAGGAGATTTCGGTTTTGGTCTCCGAGTAGCTAAGATCAAACCAGAAAACTGCCTTCAGACACTAGAGATGGACAGTCATTGTTAAAAACATTGCCAGTGTAGAGTTTTAAATAAATGAAACCCATATTTCATTCAGTTTTTAAACAAAAATATTTGCAATCATTATAATCCCAGTTCTTTAAATCACTGTAGATCAGCTGAGTTAATGCAGAATTAAAATAGTTTCAGTGAACTAAGATTACAGAGCAGTAAATCATGGGTTTGAGATGTCTAGTAACAGTACTTCTGTGTAGTCTTTTACAAAGGACTTACCACATCACTCATGCATTTATGCATCATCACCAACAGCAAAAAAAGGCTTTGACGCAATATTAAATGCTCTTCGTATGAAAGTATTGACAAAATGACAGAAATGATGATGATGGAATCACTATTTACCCATCACTTGTGTCCTTGTGGTTTCCAGAGATGGAAAAGATGTGGACTCCAGGACTGGCCTTAGGGTAGCTAAGAGCAGAGATGGAAACTATCTTGAGATACTAATGCACTCTTTCTTTGGATATAAAGGCATCATTTTAATCACATTCAAACACGTCATTATTTAGTATGCAGTTTCGTACCTGGAAAATGATTTATTATTTTTTGTCACTCAATATCTACCTTCCTCCTCCCACAGAAAAAAAAAAAAGTAACAAAAAAAAAAAAAAAAGTCAGTAGGTAAAAATTGTAGCTCTCCAAAAACCCTGAAGTTCTCCTTATATTTGTAAGTCAAAAGATTTAAATGAATATCAATTAACAACAAAAAGTTAGAACCATATAGACAAGAAGAACAGTCATGATGCCCCAGAGCTACTCTTCAAATGCAATAAATCATAGATTGTAAAACCCACCATCTAGTGTCAAACAATTTCAGCAATAAATGGAGAATTAAACAATGAATATTTAGCCAGAACTTTAGCCTGCACGAAAGCTACTGTGAAGTTTTGGAAAGGATATATTTTATTTAAACTGAAAAGTAATCAACTTGTTGGGATTTCTTCATCACCCTTAAAAAATCTCAACTTTTGGGTCCCCAAAAATGTATGCTTGGAGAAAAGGAAACAGCAGCCTCTATGTAGAAAAATGCATGCAGGTAGTAAAAGTAATATAAAAAGTACATTCTTAACCAAAATCTGTAAAAATCCCTAATGAAATGATATCTCCTTAGTTCACAGAAGCAAAGATTTCTACCCTGGAAGTACTCTAAATGGACAGAGTTGGACACACTGCTAAGCATGACCTAAAATAAGAATCACATTCATTTTTCAGAAGCTAATGAACATAGGTATGAAAATGACAAGAGTGAAATGGAAGGATCACAGTAAAAATCTTTTTATCTGTTTCAAGTGTTTAAGAACATCCTATTCAAAAAAAGAGGAGAGAAGAATTTGATAAAAGCACAGAATAGGTTATGAACACAAGGAGAAGATAGGTTAAACGGTGGAAAAAGGAATCAAAATATAGCAAGTCCTATCACGTCTACAAGAACGCAGGATAGGAAAAGAGAAAGATCACCAACTGGATGAACCTGGGAAGAAAAGATTTCAAACTTGCAATTCTTAAGTGTATGCTTCTCTGTGGCTTTGGGCTACTTATTCTCTTATCTGTTTTTATTTTGTTCATTGAAAAATGGGAGTAATTAGAGCTCCACAAATTTGTTGTTATCTAGCCTGTGTTTGCATCTTCACTATAACTGAGTTGAAGAATTGTTAAATGTAACAGTTGGTAAATATAAAAGTGCACCTAGTTGTTACGTGTACAAGGGGATAATATAATACATTTACAAACATCCATATGGGACTGCAGAGGAAGACAAAAGCAGAAAAGAAAATTCTTGCATTCCACATTAAACTTAGTCTATAGAGAAAGGAAAAAAAAAGAAAAGTAAAAAATCTGGCTGGGTTCCCTGGGCTACATAAAGAAGGTTAAAAAACCTTTTATCTCCCCAAATAAATATATCCTTTTTCTTCCTGCAAGACACATGGACTATAAATTGCTGAGAGATTAAAAAAAAAAAAACTTGGGCTTGTAACTTTGCTATTTTTCATCTCACTAACAAGAGCTTGTCCTTCTGACCTAGTGTCCGAGACCTCCTTCAAGGGAAAGATGGGAAAAAATAAAGAAAAATATTCCATTGTTGCCAGGATACCATGACACACCACCCAGTACAAGGTATGCTGTTCAAGACTTTGTAAATGGAAAGGTAAGCAAGGTATTGAATGGCTAAGAGTCATCTCTGTGTTTTGCAATAAAGATATGAAGCACGATGTGGTACCTACAGTCTCCAATACCCTGTGCTAGACAGAACTCTAATCTAAGAATGTTTTTTTTTCCATTTTCTGAAGTGGAAATTACATCCACGGAATAATGAAATAGCTCAAGTTGTTATAAAAGACGGCATACTTTTGGCACTTTGTATAGAAAATGCTTTCCAGCTGTTTATCAAGAAAAGACTGACACAAAACAGTTATTTAAGAGGCTTCTCAGTTAGACTTGGAAGCAAATGTGCTTGAAGGTGTTCACAGCAGCAAAAAATAAGCAAGTGATAATGTGATGAAAACTGTAATATAATCAAATCTTTTTTATTCATCATTTTCTCACTCTTCCACGAAGAGGAGTCTAATTGTTCAGTTAAATGAAAAATGGAAATCTTGAAATAGGCAATCTTTGCACAAGTGTTAACACTACAGCTTTTTTTCCTTCCCTATCTACCCAACACACACACACACACACAGGTAAAACCAGAAGAGAGCCAGAATTCCTCATCTGGTTGCTCCAAGGTGGAATAACCATCTGGTTGCTCCACAAACAATTAACTGCATATGATGAATGTTCTCTTCTCATACCAAACATGCTCCTGGAAGATGTAAATTAATCATTATTATCAAATTCAGTCCCTTTCTTTCAACCCTCCTTAAAATCTGGGAATATCTTTGCATGTGGCTGTTCACAGGCTTTATTAAAATGATGACAGCCAGACTAGATCATACATACTCTTCTCCATTCTTCCAAAATCTGTAACTGTGGGGAAATGGATCCATCTGGCTTGAAGGAGCTCAGCATAATATGCTTTATAGGCAAAGTATATAGAACAAATTGCTTAACTTGAATATCCTATTACGGTAAAACATAGAATACCATACTCAACTTTTCTCTTAAGGCCCTTACTCATAAATTATCACTTCGATGGAAGATAGCTAGTGATTACAATCATTGAAAAAGAAATGCATAAAACTTGAGTACTCTCAATTTTCTTGATTTTAATCGAGAAATGTTAGTTGGAATGTGCAAGTTTGGCAAGTAAAAGTATAGTGGGTTTCTCAGAGTAAGGGAGTAGTGGCAACAATTTGCAATAGCTCTGATTTGGATGCAATTTTCTGTCTCCGAAATGTGAGACAGTGACAGAAGCAGAAACTTGAGTACAGATTTAGCTTCTGTTGTTTTTTGTAACCCAAGCTGGAAAGTTTTATCACTATATTCTGGAACGAATCCAAAAGAATATATGCTAGCAAAGAACATGAAAATTAGATATATTTTAAGTATTTATCATGTACTGATAATCTAGATGTAATCATGTGAGTAATCTAGATGTCCAACAAATACCATAATCTACCTAGTTTAGCTTTACTGGAGTCAGGTATAACAGGTTTCAAGAGCGTATGAAAGCATCGCATCTAACTTAAAAGTGTCAGCTCAAGATCTATTTGTTAACAATATTTTAATTAACATGTTTTGCAGTTTAATTTTAAAAGTTGCAGTTAAGCAATACAGTAGTGCTTATTAAAAAAAAAATGTTTCTAGCAATGTCGGCCTGGAACCTACATTGCCTCACTTAATGGCAGTAAAGCAAAATATGTAACTTAGATGAGGTAAATGTTTTATTATCTATTTTGTATTATCTATAGCAATGGCAATGTTTTTAGCTGTTGCTTGATTTTTTATTGCACTAATATTTACTGGAGTTTCCATCAAATTCCAAGCAATTAACAAAATATTTGATATAGTACTTTGATTCCAGCATAAAAAAGAATAGCTCACAGATTACAACACGCAATTATATTCCTGGAAAAAAAATCCAGTTAACAAGAGAACTAAGTTTTTGAACAAATACTCTTACCAGACCTGGTTGGTGGCATTTCTAGGGTGCTGAAGGTTTTGAACTTCAGAGAGACAGGCTGTGCTTCATTTTAGTATTTTGAGATATCTCACAGGGACTATGCACACAGAATGTAAAGGAACTCTAAACACAACATTACATTCAACTCATAGCATCTTTGTTTGCCAAGAACAGAAGAAGACAAAGGCAACATTCGTCTTGAAAATCAACAGTGAGATGATTGAAATAAGCTATAAGCCTACTGTACCGGACTACTATTAGCTACTGTAAGCTATGAGCAACTTAAATGCTGACAAAGTTCTTATCAGTTTATGCTGGTAAAATATTTTTTTTTGTGAGAGAAAGAATTGCAGCTACATTAAAATGCCTATAGGAAAGTCTTAAAATAAATATTGATGATGATAAAAGACTCAAAAACTCTTTTTTTGAGATCATGAGTACACAGAAATATTGAACAAACAACAGATTAAACTAATCCTTTCAGATAAAATAAAGTTTCAGCAAGGGAAACCTGTTGACCTCAACTTCAGTAGTAAAACACAGCCTAGAAAAGGGGTACCTAAAAATAAGAACATTTAGTGCTGCAGGGAACTGTCACACATCTTGCTTTACCGCAAGCATGAGGTTTGAGAAAATCCCTAATCTGTATAAGGATGAAATTCAAGGTCTTGTAATAATGTGTAATCAATAAAATATATAATAAAAAAAAAATAAAAACATAGCCTAGCCAAACTAATTCAGTTATTTCTTGACTTTCCTGTATGATTAGTACCACAACTATGAGTAATTTAGCAATGCCCATCACGTTTCCTGGAATAACCTTATACAGGTCTGAAGTCAAAAAATTTCAGATTGGTTCGGTGGATTAGAGGAAGGAACATGTCATAAAAAAGTCAATGTAGCACTGAGAGAGAAGCGGAAATTTTAAATCATATGATTATAATTTATAGTACAATTAAAATAGTATGTTTATAATATATCAGCTTTTATTATGGGTATTTCTGAAGGCAGAGTTGGTTGGGGAATTGAAGTAACATGATGAAAACCACAGAAAGCTGAAAAACAAACAAAGAAAAGCCCTCAATCTTTATTATTTGTAAACTCTGGAAAAATAAATATTATAGAGCAGCAGTATCCTCATTGACTGGACAGAGTTTACATCTTATATTAAATGCCATGGTTCTTAATTCAGAAGGGATCTTCAATTTAAATTTCTACATATATGCAATCTAAAAGAGATGCATGTATTGTCTAGGATATGCAGGAATGCACATGTACTTACTAACACCAAATACTAAAAAATTCCAAATAAAAATCCTGCAAAGCATCTAAAATATGGCTAAAAATGATTAGAGAGGTAAGAAGTGAAGAGTGAGTGAAAGACATAGATATAAACTATAAAACCAGACAGCCAAAGAAAAAGCTGATTACTAATACTGCAGTAACATAATCTAACATTTTCAACTACTGTCTTTGGAAGGCCTCCCTGAAAACAAGTATTTTATGAGGAGCAGAACTAATTCGGACCAGTTTCCTCTGCATGCTGACTGGCTGACTAGTTACTTTCCAAGAAAAGCACAGAATTACTAAGTTCCTCCTTGTGGGAACATATCTAAGGGATGGAGGTTTTCCGATGGGAAGCGACTACGAAGAGCTGAGCTAAAGACGACAGCGGATACTCCCCGATCTGAAGGAATGTGATCCTGGAAGGTCCCTGAACTGCAATTGAGCTTGTCAGTGTGAAAGAAGGACTTGTGCACAGACCAGTGGTGTGAATGCATTGACGCTATCCACAACCAACCAAGTGCAGTAGAAGATGCATGGACAGTATCCTGTAACCACTCGTAGTGAACGCATACGTGTGGCTGAAGAGCTTGTGGAAGTGTACCAGGCATATAGAGCGCTGTAACGCGGAATAAAGCGATTTCTGCTTGATTGAAGCCTTCAGGAGTCTGGCATCCTGCACCTCCTCTTTTTTTTTTTCTTAAGACTTCAAAACTGAAATGCCTATAAAAATTCTCAGGCGAAAAGAAACTCTTTAAATTGTCCTAGCAAATTCCTTTGCAATTGACAGATATTGTCAAAGTTAACAGAGAGGAAGCATTAGACATGAATAGGCGCTCAGAGCAACTGCATAGTCACCTTTCCCTAGGAAGTCAAGCTAAGGAAGGACCATGAACCATATTGTTCAGCCAAAGTACAGGGGAACACATCAGTGGATGGAAGAACCACCATACAAAAAAGTGGCCTTTCTGATAGATTACTACCTCTCTAGAGCATTCACAGGTAAGTTTGCGCTATGCTTACAGAACTGATGCACTCTTAGACACCGTGGCTAACCGTGGCTGAATAGTTCACTGGCTGTTCTGGTTAGTTTTGTTAAAAAACAGGCACCTTAGATTAGTTTAGTCAACCCAGTCAGGGCCATGAGATAAAAGTGGTCAAAAGAATCAAGAGCTCACTATTGATCCTGTTATATCTGTAGGACTTTAGCTTCAACAATCAACAATTAGGGGATTTAAGCATAGCTTAACTTTTCCTTGCACTATTTTTTTTCCTTGAAAAGAGAAACACTACTATAATATCTTATAAGGCAGGCTAAAATCTGTTATGATCAAGCACAACTACACAGACTTGCAAATATAGTAGGAATGTAGATCAAAACTTGAAAATATATTATTTTGGAGTATCATATAAAATTTCCTAAATTAATCTGGCATTTAATAGAACAAAAAATTACAATTATTCTGTAACTAGTGTGATTCATGTTAAATACCAAAGACGTATTGAAATCTCTGTGAGAATTCCTAATTAAAATTCTAAAATCACATCTGCAAGTATTACCAGGTATAGCTGATGGCATTTGTTGGATGCCAGGTGTTTCAGATCTTGAAGAAACAGGCTTTTTTTCATCAAAAGCTGAAAGAAAATCTGGAGTTAAAATGACCAGGGACTTTAGAGCCACCAAGCTTGCACAATATTTGGATAGCAGCTGTGGGCAGTTCAATGCAACACCACTATGAGATCAAGCAAGATGTCAGCAGCCTTGAAGATGAGCTATGAAATGAGGTGTTACATAAACACTGATGCTGATGTGAGGTGAAGCAAGGTGGCAGCAAAATCTGTTTTTCTAATGTGAGGCAGATTTCTTCCCGCTGGCCTAATTATTTTTATTTATTTATTTTAAACATTTGAAGAAAGAAAAGAAGCCAGACTTGAATTTTATATTATTTTATATGTTTGAATGAATCTTTGTGTTATCCACAGCAAACAGAAGTGATGGAAAGGCATGGAAAAGCTAATGGAATTGCATGCTATTTACCCATCACTGTCCCTCTGGTTTTCATGGAGGGAAGAGATGTGGATTTCAGGACAGGTTCCTGGGTAGCTAAAAGTGAAATATAAAAACAGTCTTGAAACAGTGAGGTGAGCCTTTATACAAAGAGATCTTTGTTGGCAATCTGGAACATCTATTTTATACTTAAAAATAAATGTACAATAAGTAATACCATACTTTGTTCACTATGCCTTCTTTTGGAAAGTGGAACATATGTAGCACCTAAAATTGAAGCATTAATGACAAGGCTAGCTATCTATAACTTATTTTGAAATTCTATTCAAGAGCAACAAAGGAAAACCATCATCTTCACCCATACACTTTGGTTTGGATGTTCCAAATAAATCTTTTAAACAAGAGGTTGCAAATGCTTGACTTTATTTTCACACGGCATACCTTCATATTAAAAATTAAGCATAAAGTGAGGAATCAATCCATAAATGCTTTCCTTATGTAAGTAACCTAAAGCAGTATCACAGAATCAAAGAATTAGAGCATAATTTATGTTGGAAGGGAAATCCAGTACAAGATGTTGGAGAAAATCCTAACAAATTAAGGCTCACAGAGCAGACTAAAAAGATGAATTTGAAATGGCATGAAATCTCACATTTTCAGCTTTAGAAAGAAAAAAAAAGAAGCATTAAATTCATACAAAGATACTTAGCATTAACCCGACCACACTACGTATGTGCTTAATATGAGTTCTGAAAAAGACAAAATGTTGAGAAATGTCCAAATGTAGAAGATGAAGAAGATCTGTTTCAGGAGCAGTTAAAAAAAAAATAAAGCATATGGTCCTTGTATTGAGGAAACATCATTATCATTTATCCAGTTGCACTTTACCTGAGACAAATGTTACAAGTTGCAAAGGTATTTGAACATTTACAGTAAGAAAAAAAAATTGCACTTTAAACCTGTCAAATCACAATTATAGCTTTGAGGCAAAGTTCAATGAAATCATGCTCCAGAAAGAGAGTAATAAGTAAGTGTGGCAGAAGTACTGTTCTATACTTTATTTAGAATAACTGTTCCCTACTGATTGCTAGTAGTTGCACTGATTTCAAGGGATTGCTGATACAACCCTTATGCATTTTGCCTAATGCAGTTGGTGCAGCGGTAGTTATGAATGTAAATCAGTTAAGTATAGAACAGGAAACTTCATGTTCAGTCAAAAATACAAATATACAGCAACAACTCAGACCATCTCTGCCCTCCATTTTTTCCAGATAATTTTATATGTAATTTGAAATTACTAGAAGTGTAAGAAAAAATAATGCTAATATTCCATTACATTCAGTGTGTCATAATTGTAGAAGTCTACCATTTTGCACATTATCCCAGATGCAACAGCGAATAGACCACTTTTTCCTTTAATTACGTTAACTCCACAACAAAAATAAATAAATAAATAAATAGCAACTAACAATACAACCAAATTCATACTGACATTTCTTGTTAGAATTCCTAGTAGTAATAAAATTATTTTTCCAAGAAATGTCATTACCAGATTTTGTTGTTGTCATTTCTGGAATACCAGGTATTGTGGATCTCGAAGAAACTGGCTGTGTTTCATCAGCAGCTGAAAAGCAAATCTGAGTTTAAGAATTTGCAGCAACACTAGAGTCACTGAAAAAACATACTACTTAGCTGACAGAAACTGTGCTGCAAAAGGAAACACTGATGCAAATAGAATCAAAATAATAAATTGCCTGAAATTCAAGTAAAGGTTAACGGGCATAAGGACAACCAAGCTGCTGATTCATACAGCACATGTTAAATTAGATCTGACATTTATATGTCTCCTAAGTACCCAGGTCGTAGAATTCTCCTCCTCCTGGTAATTTATGGATAGAAAATCCTTGATTAAGAACTAAACTTACACAAAACCGTTACTGATAATACACAACAGTATGTTCCTCAGTCATTCTGTCTGGACAGAGTGTTTTCTAGTTGCTAAAAGGAATGATTGATGTGAAAGTATTATAAAGCAAAACTTTTTTTTTTTTTTTTTTTTTTTTTGGAGGTACTGATTTCTAATCTTACTACTATCCAGTGCAGTGATGAGAAGACAATGGAAACTATAATGCAAATATATGCTATTTACCCTATTACTACCTCTCTGTTTTCTAGGTAGGAAAGAGGCTTCAGCTAACAGCCATGACACAGCTAACAAAATACAGTCCTGAGATACTGAGGCAAACAGTCTTAACACATGTGCTATTAAAATGCCATCTTGAGCATAGTCCATATTTAGTCCATATTTAGGCATATACATATTGATACACTTATGTGTATCTACACTTGCAAATCACCTGAACAAATTAATCTTTAAGTATTCACACCCATTTTATACTCCTGTAGCTTCACAAGAGGTGTAAAAAGAGTAACAAGGTGAGGAGCGAGACACATCGCATGAAAAAGCTCAGAAAAGGTTTGAGAAACTTAAAAATTAGATATTTGCTGGTAACAAATTGTAAGAAATTGCTCAGTTTAGAGACAATTTTATAAACACTATCTTTATGTTGCATGAAATGGTCAAAGATTCAGTTACATGTTCCTACCATGAAAGAAAAAGCAATTAGGGAAGCGTTTTATGAAACACTTAAGTGGGCAGCTTTTGATTCACTATAACAAAAAGTTCCTTTCCTAAAAGATAATGGCTCTCCATCATGCACTCACTCATACAATTAGTTACTCTTGCCTAAGCAAAATCACTGCTTTTGAGAAAGAGCACCCTATTCTCTACATAGTAGCACATCTTCCAGCTTGGAGTCATTTATCAATTTAGCAAGCATCAGTTTCATTCTATCATCTAGGTCATTAATAAAACTATTGCCTAATACTGGCCCGATGACTATTCCCTTTAAGCAAAATCCGGTTTAATATATCTTTCCATTTCGATATTCAACTATTTGCAGCTACTATCATATTATGTTTATCTTTCAGTATTTTCATGCTCCCTGGATTATAAAAGTACTCTGTGAAACACAAAAATAGATCTAGTGATGTTATTTAAAGTTAACTTCTGTGGTTTCTCCTCTATCCCTAAAGTCCTGCTATAACCTCCCCTAGCCCAAACTCAATTGGTATGATTTTCTTTATGAATTCTTTCTAAAATAATGATGTGATAACAATTAATAATCATTTTTATCAGAATGTCTAAGGGCAATAATGATGGCAAAATGTTCAAGAAACATCACAAAGATTGTTGTATTTCACAACATAGTTCTCACAGGCCTTAAAAATCTCATTCTACTTTTTTACCATAAAAAAAAAATCTTATGTCTAAAATCTTTGGAATTAGAATCGTAATTTAACAAAATAAACATGTTACTGGTAGTATATGCCAGTATATATATATACTTATAGGAACTGTCTGACAAGTTATTCAGAAGTGGCTGTTAGAAAAGGCTTAATAAGAAGCCTGCTTCATGCATTTGGCAGCCAATATAAGTAAGTCTCTTCCAGATGAAAAGCAATGCAAAAATGGTGGAAATATTTATGGAATCTATCCTGCTTTTCCAGTACTGTGCTTGCTGTTACCATAAAGGGCAAAGGCATGGATTTTGGAGTTGGTTTTTGGATAGCAGATTCAGAACAAGAAAAGTTTAAGACATTAAGGAAGGCTAATTCTAGAAGATGGGGTTTCAAAAACATAGGGTCATCTTTCCTGATGATACTTAATAAATTCATGTCATACTTTGAGGTCTTATTTTCCCTCGACTGTCACAAAATCAATTTGATGTAAGTAATATTATTATGAAAGGCCATACTTTTGGGAGGAAAATTGCTTTAAAAATCCATTAACTTTTGTAATAGTATTTTAATGAAAACACAAATGCCAAAAAATCAGACAAAATCAGATCACTAAAACTGTTCCGTCCTTTAGAAAACAAAGGAGACAATGCAGACAGGAGAAGCACAACTTCTTCTATGGACAAGGAATTTGCAATACAGTTTCCCTCGATGTTAGGAACGTTCATGACTGAGTAAAGGCGAAGGACAAGTAATAAGAAGTCTAGATAGCCTCACTCTACAAAAAGGGGAATGATGAGCTAGTTCTGAGAAAACATGCCACAGAGAGCGGCAAGACCATGCAAGACCCATTGCTAAGAGTTTTCTATCAAATGAACAGTCAAATAATTTCCAAGTCCAGCCAGTCACTTACTTTGATTTTCCTGAAATGACCTCAAGACAAATAGCGTTTTCCATTTTAAGAGGAAAGAGAAATGCTGTATTCATGCAGAGACAGGGCAACCATCAGTATCATCCATGAGTACTAACACAGCTGCATCATGTTTGTGTTCACTATGAATTTTGTAATAAACAAAAGACTTTTCCAAATGTAATGAAAAACTAAAAGAACACTGAATAAAGTTTAACGAATATGTGTGCTGTGATAAACTTACCTTCAGCTACCAAAAGTTTCTATGACCATTTTCCCAATTTAATTTTTTGTAGTGAGACATAACAACTTGTAAGGGCTTTTGAACAGTTACTGTAAGATAGAAACACCTAATCTGCCCCTCAGATACATTGCTAATGAATTCACATTTTCTGTGACTACATTTACAAAGTTGCATTTAAAGAATACAACAAAAACAAATGCAAGCAGCTGTCTATTTAATATGTTTTAAAATTATTAAGAATCAAAATTAGCAGCACTGAGCCGCAACATATATCTTGAAAGGATCAAAAAGTGTACAATTGTTTTGAAAGAGAAAGACTTCAAGGTCTGATAATACCATTGGTTTGTATCATGAGTAGCTACTCATCCCTGAATACAGTGGACAACCACATAGATTTCAAAGCAGTTCAAATACTTATACTAATTCTGCACAAAGAAAGTGAGAGTAGAGAAGTGTAAAGAAGTGCAAACAAGGGGCTAAACAAGGTCTAAGTTCATACTATATTGTTTGATATACATATTCTAAATTAAAGACCTAGATCAGAGAAATACATGATGTTTACAAAGTATTGAACAGCTTATACTGCCTAGCATTTTTGAACCTAGGCACTTAAAGACCAAATCCTTCCCAAGTCTACAAATATTATGTCCATAATAAACAAGTGCACTTCTCTGTTTTCCTTGTAATTTGTGGGTGCTCAACTATTCTATAAATAAGGATATTTGAGTCAGGTCTTAAGAAAAGTCTGGCATGCAAGAGTTATATCGCAGTAAATATTTTTTTCAAATAAGTTAATGATCATTGTCTTTGAAATATGGAAAAATGCTCTTGTAAACATACTAAAAGATGAAAAACTAATTGTATAATCAATTATAATACACTACTAAATGCAGTACTGAAAACTTTGTGAATGATATACTTATTGAATTAATTTTTTTGTTTTCTTCAGCTCATTTATTCCAGAATGAGTCCCTGTAAGCAAGCTGAACAATCAAAATAGGTACTGTAACTCTCAAAATAGACAATGACTAGGTCTGCTTTGTGTCACTTACGGAATGGTAGACATTTTATGTGTTTTGAAATCTTATAGAAGCAGGCCATGTTTCACCAAAAGTTGAAAGGAAAATCTGGGTTAAAAATGCTGTAGCAACAAACAAAGTGGAATATCAGTGGAATATCACAAAAAATCTGCTAATTGAAATGAAGCTATGAAGCAAGTATCAGCAAAATGACAGATGGCCTGAAAGTCAGCTGTGAAATGAGTGTTTCATGACTGCAATGATATTTTTTAAATTATTATTTACTAGACAGAATTCTTATCATCCAAGAATTTTACATTATTTCTCCATTTTGGAATAGGAATAGCAGCTCCAGGAAAGAAAAAAAAACAAAAACATAAACAAAAACAAAAAAATCCCTGAGCAGCAAGAGATGAGTATGTGTTCTTCTAGCCATCAATCAACAAGCCAGTACCAGAAAGAGACTTTCTATGGTGGACAGAAAGAAAGTGTTCTGGAGGCATTAGGAAACAAAACACAACAAAGAAAATTAAAGCTCAAAACACAGATAAAATGGAATATCAATATGGGATAACTGCAGTGTTTAAAAAAAACAAAACCGCATGTTGTATTCTACAAAAGAAAGTAGAGAAGTGATTAAAAAAAAGGATGATGAAAAACAGCATGAAATGCTATATTAATGGAACAAAAGCTAAGGCAAGCTTCTCAGAGACTGCAGTGATCACTGATGAAAAGCAACTCAAATTCTCCATTATTCTATTTCTTCCAAAATGCAGCAATACCAAGACTACAGTTTAAAATAATAACAAATGTGAACTACTGATTGCTACCCATATTAGTTCCTGGTAACTTAAGTTTTTTGGAAACCAAAAATAAATATCTTTTCCACTCAATGGTATTTTCAGCTGAGGAAGAAACACATAAATAAACCCAAGATTCAGCTGTCGCCTCCTATTATAATGAGGAACATGATGGGAAAAGGCAATGGAGAGAACGAGCCTTCACAGTTTCTCCAAATTAGCTTTTTACTCAGAAACTGGGGGAGTTTTATGCTTTGTTGTCTCAGCATACTATGCTAAATAATCAAAACATCGTATTTTAAATCTGGTCACCAGAAAAGGAAGGATTGATATAATGATGAAACAACGTGTCATGTGTTACGCTGTCATGTACAGAAAAACAGTCAAAACCTCACAGCAGTCTTCTACCTGACTAGTTATAACCAGATGGGATGACAATGCTTACATACCAAAGCACATTTTCACTTTAAAACAAAAAAAAAAAGAACAAACAAACAAACTAAAAATAACATATCGACAAGGAGAAAAACCATAGATGAGTAAAAGAAAAATGTAAAAATTATTTATTAATGACAAAATAGTATATAAAGCAGTCTTTTGCAATGTTGCTTTCTCTGGAAAGTACTTTAAGAAGTTACAACAGAAAGCAAATCAACTAACAAATCTCTTTAAGAACTACCTACTATCTGGAGGTACAGATTCCTCTACTCTCCCACAAACGACTACCATTATCCTGAAAACCCTAAATTTATCAAGCCATACAACTTCTTCTCAACTGCTGAATTCTGCCTTTTTCCTTACTCACTAATAAGACACTACTGTGATGCAGGCAGACTGTATCAGGATCACCTATTTGAGGCTAGAATGGCCAGACATTGGGAAATATTACGATTAATTTAAAGCATTAAAAACAAACAAAATACCACTGCACTGAGATCATTAAGAAGCCATAAGAAAAGCGAACACTGAAACACTACTATTTCAACAGCAAGAAATATCAGAGATAGGAAATAAAACAAATATCATTTACCAGTCTCTGTTTCTGACATTTCTGCAGATGCAGAGGTTTGGAAAGTGGAAGTAACATGAAGAAAGTCAGGTGAAGCTGAAAAAAAAAAATGTACTGTATTATTTAAAAGATATATGAACTCTCACAACATGGAGTTATGTGCAGCCACAGATTGAGTGGCTTGCTGCCCCAGTAACAAAGTAGTGTAGGAATGCAAAAACACATCTGCTAAATAAGCAGAATCTAAAACTGAAAAAGGGCTTTTGTGCTAATATACATCAAAACACATACAAGTGATGCCAAATGGAAATATCTCAAGAATGATGGAAAAAAATCCCATTAGGGTAGTAAAAATGTAAGACTGAAAAGCTGAAAAATACCTAACAAAGGGAAGCAACCAGAAAGCAACTTAGAAGATGATCATTCTCAAAATTCCTGAAAAGAGTAAAGAAAATAGAATGAAAAAAAGAGTGGAAACAAACAACCATACAAAACAGAAGAGTGAAAAAATGAGAAAAGTAAAAAATAGCTTTCACCAGGCAAGAGAAGAGAAAGAACTATTCCGAGCTCCAGCAACCCTGTCAAAATTTACAGAATTTGTTCTGATTACGAGCCTTTCTGGTTTCCCCACTGAAAAAGATGACAGTTGAGGAAAGTCTCATGTACATGCAGCTGATGTGAAGGCAAGCTTGCTCCAGACAAAAACACCAAAACAACTTCCTGCAAAATGTCTACTTGGGGTTCATTACACTGTCAATGTGCACCCAACTTCAGCTCACTAGGTTTAGTACTCTGCTCATGTCAACACTTCACTTTTACCTTGTGAGCTGGCCAACTGAGCAACTACTTTGTAGCACAGGCAGTTAGTCGTCCCTGCACACAATGGGTAACCAAACAAATTTCAAAGCCTTGAACCCCTGCAAACATGGAAACAGCAAAGCCACAAGCATCTCCAGCCACTTCTGTGAGGTGCAGGAGCCAGTGTTTTAAGTGAATATGGCTTTTCATCCATAGCACTTCTATCTCTGCATATGTTCTTCACTCCAACACTGGCCCAACTGAAATGACAGCTTGACTACAAGCACTGCAACACCTCTTGGTATAATTCCTGCCATGCATCAGCCAAGATACATCCCAACAGGACCTGGCCGACAGCAGGGTGAGGTGCCAAAGCTGAAAGGAGGCCGTGTGCTTACAATCCTAGCATGACCCCAGGCTTAGGGCAGCAGTGCGGTCCCTCCCCAAAGCGGATGAGGGAAAAGGATGAGGACGAAAGACGTGGGGAATGGCAGCTAAGACAAGGTTACATTCCTGATGCAAGCTGACCTTCCCTCTCTGCAGAAAAGGCCTGCTGAACTTTGGAAAAAGCATGGGCTCAAACAACGGAATCACATCGCAAGCGTGGCACGTGGTGCACCACCACATCTCGATACTCTCCTCAGCAGATGATAACGATGCCAAGTGACTAGGGGGCAGCGAGGCAGGGTGGCGTGGAGAAGAGGAATGGGAGAGAGAGGAGAAAAGTCAAAACAGTGTTGGATGCTGGACAGGCCTCCAAGGCTTCCAGAAACATGGCTCCTAGCAACTCAGTGCTATTTTTGAATGGGCTGAGGTAGTCCCACAATAGAGAAAGTTGGAAATGGATGAAGTCCGCACTGTGGATCCACCCCAAAAGGGGATCTCAAAGCTTGCAAATGGAACAACTTCTAATATCGAGGCAGAAGGGACCAAACACATTTGTATTGCTGCTTCAGAACATGGGAACAGGCTCAACTCTGCACAGAAAAGTGCTGCCAAAGTAACCAAAAGCAGGAAATCACGGGCTACAAACCCATCGCGGCTCTGGCTGTCTCCAGCGAAGCAGTGGAGGGAGATTCCAGGCCTGGTCTCAGTGCTGCTACAGGCAGACATGGAAACTGTCTTGAGAAACTATCTTACAACACCCCAAAGCCCAGAGTTCATGCAAGATGTGTCTTTTTCTGGCAGTGTCTCACAAGTCACTGACCAACACATGTATCAGCTACTTTTATTCTAATTTTAAGTAAGGAAAATGCACCACCCAAGACATTAAGCAGTAGGGAAGTCTGCTTTTTGTGTACTCATTCTCACTGCCCATCTTGGCTAACAGAATGGGGCTCTAGTTCTAAGAAAGGTGACAGCATTGCTAGTGGAATTTTTCAAACCTGCACAAAGATGAAGTTCTTATTGGTAACAATGAACAGTGTCTAGTAATTTCTTTGGTATATCTGCATATTCCTGGCCTTTATAAACAGAAAAACACTCAGTTCAGTGTTCAATGAGTCAGGGAGAAGCCAGTGATTGTTTTCTTCCCATGGATAAATCCTAGCAAAAACCTGTTGAGAACAGGCAAAGCTTTTCTCAACTTATGACAGGTTTTTGCATCCAATGTACAAGAAAAACTGATGTGACACTTGAGTACCTTGTCCAAATATATCAAACAGTAACAGATCTAAGTATATAATTCTGTCTCCATTAGAAAAATGAAGGATATAACCTCATAGGATGATCTACCAAATTTCTTATGAACATAAGAAAAGCTACTCATGTTGTATTATTCTGACATTTAATTCCCAATTTCTCAGATGTGGAGGTGGCTAGCCCCAGTCCCTTGCTATGTCTTTGGGAGCTGCCTAGATGTCAGGAGAAATACTGTGTGGTGAGATATCATTACCAGCTGAGGTGGGTAGCATTTCTGGCAAGCCAGATGTTTTGGATCTTGAAGAAAGAGGCTTCATTTCATCTAAATGTGAAAAAATAATCTTGGGTTATAATGCTTGTTTACTTTAGAGCTATTGTGGATAGCACAGGACTCCCTAGACAAAAGTTACATTTCTAAAATGAAATTATTAAAATGGAAAGTTGCTTGCAAGACAGCTGAGAAGTATGATGTCCCATGTATTGTTAGGCTGTTATGAAATTCTGTGTGGAAACTATAGGATTTAATTACTTATATTAAAGAGAATGCTTATCACTTAAAATTTTAAGTGCATATATTAATAACTACATAGAGCAAAAAAACAGCTTCTTGATGTAGGAGACAAGTCAATGAGCCAGCCTAGGTACATTTTCAGTTGATTATTACATGATAATAATATATGCTAAGCCCTTCATTCCCTCCACTGTTAATTTCTCTTACTACATGGAAAAATCTGGTGCAGGTCCACAGTTGGGAACTTAAGCAGTACAAACAACAAACAAACAATCAAACAAACAGAAAGCCAACAAAAAACCCCAAACCCCACAGCCAGCTAACAGATACCCCCAACCCCAAAATGCAATAAAGATGAGCACTTGATAAACTAGTTAATGATGACAATGAGTGGTGTGAATTACTAGTATGGTGACAACTAAAGCAAGAGAAAATGCTCCAAAATAGCCGTGAAGACAAGATAAACAAAGAAAACTTCAACTTATCAGTTTTACCCATGGCTGTTCCTAAGAAATGAGGTTCTCTGGTAAATACAGGTGCAGATAATTCCAATTCAGTAGTAGCTCTGGCTGTAGGGAAAAGAAATATACAAACTTGATAAGCAGCTTCTTGTTTCTTCTGAATGAAGATCTGGAAAAGAAATCACCTGGTGCTGTTTGGTAGATCTCCTTAGGAGGGAAATGATTTTACAAATTGTACGTTATTTTTTCTGAATATTTTTAATACTCTCAGCAACTACTTGTCTGAAGATGTTACCTTCCTTTCTCACATGTAGAAATGTTTATAAAGTGATGCTTTGAAAAAGAATTAAGCCTGACCCCAGGAGTTAAGATGCTATTATAGAATTTGAAGAACAAATAGACAGAGTAACCCCAATTCAGGCAGTATGGAAAAATTATCTGAAGTTTTGAACATGGAACATGGAAACAGCACCCAAAAAAATAAACCAAACCAAACCGAACAGAACATACTTCTGAAATAACTACTATAATTTACCAGTGTCTGATATTTCTGGAGTTGCAAAAGTTTGAGGAGTAGAAGTAACATGAAGAAAGTCATGTGAAGCTGGAAAATAAAAACAAAAATCATACTATATTATTTTGAAATGATAAGAACCATGATGCAAAAGCATCACATTCTTTTAATTAACTGAAAAAACTCACAGCTAGTGTTTAACACATTATATTCTGAAAAAAAGTGCACCAAAGAGTGCTGTAACTTAGTAGATGTGACTTAATTTTTCCCCCAAAGAATGCATTAACAAAAAGATACAGAATGTAACTAATAGCCACAACTGTCAGAAGAATCACAAAAAAAAAGGGATTTTTTTTTTTTTTAAAGAGGAAGAAAGAAGCAGCTCAAAGAAGGAGGAGAACAAATCAAAAACAATAAATTAGAAGACTGGGACTATCTGCAAATTTTGTCTAGAATCCAAGGGCCCTGCAATAGAATAGCCTGGTGCTGAAACTGAAGAAGAAGAAAGAATGACAAAGCAGGAACTGTACTAAATGAAACACATAAACTATTTTCAGTCATATGTATGAATGGCTGACATCTCTGATCAATCTTGCACTTAATGATGGATTTCCTTCAAAAATGAATTTCTTTTAAAAAATATGAGCATCAAGCATTACACTATTGGCATGCTATTGCAAAGAAATCTTTCCAACTGGCTCTCATCTTAGGTATTTTTTTTTTTTTGGATAACTGTCAGTGGCCTCATCTTAAATAACCAACTCTCATGGGAATGTTTCCTGAACTATAAATATAAGTAACAAAAACATCAGAGAATGTTTTCTAGGGCCAAACAAGTCCATGCCTAAATTTTCAATGAGATATTTTTATGGTACCAGTTACCAAATCTGGCTTTTTAGAACTAAGTAGGCCTATAGAGAAAGACAAAAAGGAAAGCTATTTTTAAAGGGTGTTGGAATATCATCAGTTTCTATTTATATCTTAAGTTTTGCCTATATATTAGTTACATTTCTAAGCTAAGATTTGCATGCTGGAGTCAAATCTATTAAGTAAAAAAATTCACAAAAATGTCATACAGAAACATGTTATTTGATATGGTAATTCCAAATCTACAGTTATTCTTCATTTTTGTCAAACTGAACAAATTATTTAATGAAAGGCACTGTGTCTCTTTGGAAAACTCCTGAGTGTCAAGAGAGTTAATCTCATGAGAAATCATTACCGAATTTGGTTGGTTGCACTTCTGTGGTGCCAGATGCTTTGGATCTTGAAGAAATAGGCTGTGTTTCACCAAAAGCTGAAAAAAGAATCTGAGCTTAAAATGCTGAGAAGCTTGAGAGTGAATGGATAGCACCAAACTGCTTAGTGAAGGCTGTGCCACTCAAGGTGATTCTCAAAGCAAAGCTAAGCAAGTTGGCCTGAAGATCAGCTTGGAGACAACTGTGTCATGACAACAGAGGTGATGGCTCGTGGTGCAGTCTACTGGCCTTGAAACTGATATCCACATGCTCGAAAAAGTTCTCAACAGCAAGAAATTACACCTTACTACGTTTTATAGGGTATGAAACACAGCGATTGGAGAACAAATGAGCTGATTATGAGATATGACAACACTCTCTTTTAGCAGTCAGTTTTTAAGCTAGTGACAAAAATATTTTTCAGATGATCACACAGACACAAAATGGTTGAACAAGCAGCTCTGTGCAAGTGTGGGTAGCCAAGACTCTCAAGCAGATCTTACAATTATCTTTTGCCATTGTGAGTGATATGATGGAAAAGAAATCATGTAAATAATGTGCTGATTACCCATTTGCATGTCTTTGGTTTCCACAGGAGGGCGAGATAGGAATTTCAAGGCTGGACTCTGAGTAGCTAAGAGCAAACATGAAAAACACCTTAAGGTATCAATGCATGAAAGTGTTATGAAATATAGTTTTAGCTGAAAATACCATTTTTTTTTTTGTGGTTTGAAACTTCCTTCTTTCAATCAAATTTTATTCTATTCAAACTATGGCCTACACTATCTAATCAGCTTTGATGCACACTACTTCTTAAGCATCTTTTCTCCACAACAAAGCAGCTACAACCCAGTACATTCAATCTTCATAGCACTTAATCTCTATATAATTGTTATTATTACAGTACATGCAATTATTTTAGAGAAAAGTTTAATGGGGAAAGGTGTACAATAAGTAAAGTCAGTGAACTGAAGTGAATAAAAAGCATCTTCTGTTTGTTATGATGTAAAGAAGACCTTTGACTTCCAAGTATGGATAACCTGAAGCGTGTTTTGGTGAAAACAGGGACTCAAAAGGAAAAAGAAATGGCCATCATCACCTAAAAGCCAACATAAACAAATTTCCACACAGGGCAAGTTTTACGATAAAAATGAATCCTATTAAAATTCAACTGTCTATAAGGGTAAGTATGTACCACTCTTTCGAGGAAATGTACGTGCATTTACCACTTATTCCTATTTAGGTTATAATAAACTTGAAAGAGAAAATTACCTCTATTTTTCTAAATGCTTTTTAATAAGACATGATTTTTTGAGAAGCAATAAAACCCAGAATTTTAAAACTGAATTTCTTTGAATGCTTAAGATTTAGAGAAAAATTTTCAAACATCTAAGTGAAAGGTTCATTTTTAGTGTATACACTGCAAATATAAGCTGAGCAGGCATTTTTTCTTATGTTGACTCTGCTTTCCCATCTAACTTCAATCATATTCACTGCATTAAAAAATATGATTTCAGAGAAGAAAATAATACAAGCAAAAGCCATATGAGTCACAGCATTTGGCAACAAGAACTCTCATTAATTCCTCTTAGACACAGTGAGAACTATGGGAGATCTCCAAAAGGCATCACAACACTCTGTAGCCATCTTCACAAAACTATCTTTTCAAGAAACTATGTACACAAAGTACACTGACCACCCAGAAGTTCATAAATTAAAATCTCTCCTTTTGGTATAATCTAAATACAAAAATAAATATGAAAAAGAAATCTGAGGTACTACAGCAGAATAAAAGTCAGTCACAATCTTCTGAAACCCTTCTAGCTATCACTAATCTAAAGATTCTTTACCAGAGACAGCTTTTAAAAAGCTGTAACAAAACAGGCCTAAAATGACATTTGCCAGTAAGAATAATTCAGATACTATACTGAGCAGGAAAGTTATATTATTATGACTATTATAAGCATTGTTTATTTGAATTATAATGGGAGTTCCCCCATGTCTTTCATCAGAAGAAAGGAATGGGATCACAAACCAAGCACTTAAAATTCATGAGAATCTTAGAAGTTGAAGTATTCTAAATTAATAATTCTGATGTTTTAATAACATAAAAAGGCCACAATCAAAGCATGCAGAGGTACAGTGAAGAGAAATTACCTAGGTATTGACCCCCTTCTCATGGATTGCCCCTGACTTCAGCACTGCCTTCTGTGGGAGTCCAGCTGGTGTAGCTGGCCTGACTGCAGGGCCCAACCTTACACCATTAAATCCCACTTTTTGCTAAGTGAACTATTCAACAGGAACAGAAAACAAAACAGAACCTATCCACCATGAAATACTCAAACAAAACATGACTTTTACTGTAACTATTGTAATATTTTTACTACCAAGACACAGATAGAATTTTTATAATCCAGCAGAAAGAAAAGATATTTCCTATTTTGAATGGTAATCAGTTTTTCAGCTTCATTTCTATCAAATACATTCTTAATACATTCTTAAATCTTTCTCCCCCTCTCAAGTATAGGCAAGAGCTGTCAAAAATAAAAATAAATTATGAACGAGCTATGCAGATAATTTGCAGCTTCCACTTGATTCAAATACACACTTTAAGAAATAAGATTCTGGAACGATTTCAAAATCTGGCAGACTCTGTTAAATAAATATATGTGGTCTAAATAAAACAGCACTACCATGTGGTAACTTCTTAAATAACATTCACTGAAATATAAACCCATATTGACTCCAGGTCACTCACAAAATAAATAAGCGGTGAAAACAAAGTCATAATCCATAGTGGCACAAGTAGAAACTATTTTGGAAGGAGGAGGAGTGTGATAACTTTTCAAATAGGAGGCATTTTTAAGGTGTCCCAAAGCTTATCATCAGACATCTCATGAATCCAGAATTAAGCAAACATTGAATAGGTAAACCACATCAGCTTATATAAATTATGGTCTCATCTTATCCAAATAAACAAATATTTAGCAAACTGCATGAAAATCCTCTGAATTAATGATGAAGGGAACAAAACCCAATCTCTGAGGCAGACAGAGGAACCACCAAGAAAATTTCAAAATCGAGAGTGCAGATTTTAGCTAAGTATAAGTTGCCATCATCATTCCATAGATGAAGGGCAGCCTGTTTACTCTCACTAACATTTTTTCTTTAAATCAAGCATTAATCTGGAGAATCATGTAATTACAATAGAAAAAAGAATAGACAGAATAAAGGAAAACATTAAAAATCTTGTGAAGAAATGAGTAACAGCTGTCATATTTTACATATAGAATTATATTATGGTAGTTGAAGTGTTATGACCATGACCTACCAGCCACAGAACTAACAAAAGAATCAAATAATATTACACTGAAGTTTACTCAAATTTACAAACAAAGTTATTACCAAGTTCTCTCAGTGGACTTTTTGGAGCATCATATATTCTGGATCCAGGAGGATGAGGCTGTATTTCATTAGAAGCTAAGACAAAAGAAACAACCAAGGCTTTATTTGATGAATAAAAATGCAAGACAGACATGCAGGGAGCAATATTCTGGCATAAAATCTTCATCACTGAAACAAACAACATTTAAAAAGAAAAAAAAAAAGAAAAAGAATTTCCAATATAGAAAAAAATCCTATAAATTTGTCATTTAAGATGTGTGAAATATAAATCAAATCTCCATTTTCTCCAATCACAACATAAGAACCATCAAGCAAAGAAAATTGGTAGAGAAAATTATGAGTAAACATCCAAAAGCAGCGATGTCCATGTAGGCTGTAATGAAACCAAGATGCATTTTAATTAAACTTCTCATTTTCACTTTGAAAGGGATAGCAGAAAACCAGGAAGGTGGACCTTGCTTAAAGTAAATAAATAAATAAATAAAAGACTAAATATTAGATTGAAATCAATGGGGGAAAAAAAACCCTACTATTACCATCCAATATTCACCACCCATTTTGAAGAGAGGGACATGTTTTAGCTTTAGTAAATTCTGGAAACCTGCTTGCAACTGTCAGTGAAAACAAGACAAAAGTGAGAGTATGACATTGACATGAATCAACAGGTTAAAAATATACTCATGAAAAAATAATGAATTTACTCTTCATGTGGTGTATCTATGTTTGAATGCTGATAACTGCTCACAATCTTTTTTTATGAAGTATCATGCCATAATTATGTTACCTGGGCTTTAGAAAAATATAAGCAAACAAAAAAAAAATCTAAAGCTTAGGTTCATATTCATAATTTTGAATGGTTTTGAGGTTACCTTACAGACAGCTAAATCAACACTAAATCAACACTGGAGGATCAGAATTCTGAATGCAAGAAAACTGTGGATACTGCTGCAATCCACTAAATGAATAAAGTTAATAAAATTTCTTATGAAAATAACGAATCTTTCATTATAAGAATGCTCTACGAAAAAAATAAAAATCACTAGACTTCCCCCCCTTTTTTTTTTCCCTCTAGGACAACTAGAGGGATCATGACCCATGCAATATCATACTTTCCTTTTACATCAATTTTCATGTTGCCTAAATGAAGTTGTCACTAGAAAAAAACAAAAACAAAAACAAAGCATTCATTATTTCAGTTCAATCACTGAGGTTCCTGCAACTGACATTATCAGTCATTCAAATCACCTAGAAAAGATAGGGAATATTAATTAAAATTAAAAATGACAAAAAAGATTGAATCATGCCATCTGAGAGGAATGACCATACATATGAAGACCACAGATCTGTCTGAGCTAGATGCATTATGCATTAGACTTCATATACATAATAAGTTCCTGGAAATTCCATGTGAACCAGTTAGGTCTAGTTAAAACTTCCCCCGGAGCAGCTCACTACTGAGGTGATGGAGCAAAGAGTTGATATTCTGCTGGAGAGGAAAAAAGTTTGTAGAGAAAGTAAAAATCAGTAAAATTAGTTACCCAGTATTCTTTGAGTTTGCGTCAATTCTGGTTTAGGTGTTGATTTAAATTCCTCAGGTCCATTGTATTCCTCAGTTTCAGCTAGAAAAAAGGACCTAAATTTAATTCTGAACTCCTCTGAGATTTTGCTTAACCAATGCCCACAGTCCACTGTTTTTCTTTAACATTGTTTTATGCAGTGGCATAAAACATTAATCAATGATTAATAAATCATTAATTTGATTGCTCATTTTGATTTCAGTTGTGAAGTTCATATGTTTTGCATATATTTTGTTGCGTTTTGTTTTTTTTACATAGGTTATATGAAAATATATGTCACAAAGAGTAGATCAGCAACTCAAACTGTGTTCCCAAATTTGTTAAAAAAAATCTGTAATTTCACAAATGTAAATACAAATACTTTTCCTGGCTTCTTTTTTTTTTTTTTTTTTTTAACTTTCTAATGAAAAATTAGCAAGTTAAGAAGAAAAGTTTGACTTATAATACCTTAGCTTTTCTCTTAGCTCTAGTAATAACAATACAAAACAAGAAAATACGATTTTTGATTTTTTTCTTCCTTCTATTTCTAAACCAAAGTAAAGCATGGGCAGTTTATTAAACAATCAGTCAACATTCCCAAACTGAATCACAATAATATTTTAATAAGCTACAGCAGAAATATACTTTTCCAGTTGTTACACACCTACACTTTGTTATAGGTTGTTACACTTAATTTCTAACACATACAAGACAAGACCCTTTTTTTTAATAGCATTCTGTTGGAAGCCTCATATGACTTAATCAGTCGTAAAGAAAAAGCAATTAATATATGTCAGACTGCAAAATGTAAATGATTACTGATATGAAACAGAGGATGGCAGGGCTTGCATGTGATATGAGCATTAATTCCCTTCACAGAGCAAATAACAATATTTAGTGCATGTTGATTTCTAGGGGAGACATTTAATACTAATAGTGAGTTTCAATATAAGTTTTAGTATTTTATTTTAATAAAAAATCACTTTCATTTTGAGCTACAGTAGAAGGAGTTATTTTTGCTTTTTCAACATGCTTTCTTCATACTTTTTCCACAATGTACTACACATACTTTTCACAAACATAGGCAAATTTGTAAGCTTATTATTTCATTTTTGATTCCAGTTCTGAATACTAAGACAGTCACTACTAATGTTATAAAAATAAGATTTTTCTGTTCTGGATTTTTTTCAGCGGCAGAAAAGCTGAAATCACCGCACATGCTGCATTATTAGGACCCAGTTCAACTTCTGTTAAGCCAATGACAGTGCTGCTACTAGCAGCAATGAAACAGGGATTCAGTTGTATAGAGAAGGTAAAGCAAGTTATCTCTACAAAATTTTTTTGAGAAAATTCATCCAAAAGAGGTCTAGAAACATAAAGAATGAACCTGTCCTCCTCAGCAGTACTCCTACTGCTGAATACTCATGAGTACTCAGATATACTGAGTACTCTACTCAATATATCTCATTGCTGAGGTATAACCATGATGAGGTATAATCATGAAAAAAACCACATCAGCAAAAACAAGCATTTAGAACTCATTAAGCTCTTTTTCTTAGGGGTCAGCTGGTTCACTTCTCATGTGAAGTATGCACCTTGGATGCATGCCTGTAATTGGGATAAAAGAAACCAGACTCTGCTGTTCTTGCACATAGTGTTGTAGAGATGAAGTAAAGAAACAGCAGACTTTTGCCTAAAAGAGATACAGGAAACAAATACTTTAGGCACTGGAAGCTAAATTACAGGAAAAGAGTAATCTACCCTGAGAAGCCCCTGACTTTTCCAGGGCAGCAGGTTTTACGTTCTCCTGGGCTGGTTCAAAGGTGGTTCCTGAGGAAAAGGTCAACATAACCACACAAGGTAAGGCGGTTTACTGTTACAGCATGGAATATGGGAAGTGTTTAGGCAACATTTATTATTTTTCTCCTAACTTCTCTTGACAGTGAAATCTCAGTGAATTCAAGCTCCTCTTTTTCTCCTCTGCTGGAACTTACACATTCAGATGGAAACAGTAATCGCACTCAGACCAATGCGAGTACAATGTGAAGCTGTCCAAAGGCAAGCTGGGGCCAGCACAGGAGAAACAGACCTTGGGAAGCAGGGCAGTAAAGATCGCTCCTTACTGAACATTAGACCTGTCTTGGATTCACAGCTGATACTTTTCATTTAGAACCTCTTGTCTGCTTCACAAATCTACTACTGATACATTTTTGGCACAGTCCTTTTCACACAGAAATAACCTGCTCTTAAAAAAAAAAAGAGTTTTTCCATGCCCTAGACAAATGAACTGATATTTTTACTGTTGGCCAGCTTCAAAATCCCTGTGAATTTAATAAAATACCTACACTTGGTTCATATGAGAGAAAAATATAGTAGCAGTTTGAAGAATGTTAGACAGTATTTTAAACAATAAAAAAAGGTCATTACAAATTGATGCTGTTGTGTTAAGAGTAAATTGCTCTTATTCTTAAGTGGAAAATATTGTAGCAATCCTGGCAAAAATGAAGCCAGGATTTTGCTCGCTAAAAAGTCTTTCCATGGTAATTTATGCCAAGGGAGGAGAGGACTGAAAATAAAGAAATGGTGGGATGCTTTTTTGACAAATAGACAAAAAAAAAAAAAAAAAAAGGAGTCACATCACATCGCAAAACTCACCCTTCTGCCAAAAACAGAGGACTGTCAGAGCAGTCCAGCTCATGGAGCCTTTCAGCTAGCTGAAATCCAGACACAAATTACACTGCATGCGGCTCCATCTATAGCAGTGTTCTGTTGTCACTTTTGGCAGAGAAAATAATTAGTGCCCTATGCCTAAATGAATCAAGATGATTTTCAAATGGGTAAAACTAAATGAAAAGGCTATACTGCTAATCTCAATTAATTGTGCCTCGATATTGCTCATCTCTTAAACATAACCTTTGCAAAAGACCCAGAATCATTTCTGAAACTCTTGCTTAGATACTTGTATATATATCTCATTTGTCATTAAAAAGACAGTACTTGCCAACTATCATACCTACTGAGATGCTATCCAACTTCATAAAAATGTAATTCCATGTTGTGTCAATTCGACAAACGCATAACGCTGAATACGAACCTAGGATCAATTTCTGTGTTCCTCTCCTGTGTATGTGAACAGTATGCGAGAGAGGTAAGGAATACATTGTGTTCACAAGTAAACTCAAACAGAACACCATGCTGTCTTCGCCTGCACTTCCGAAATAGAGCTGAAACTGTAACTATTCAGCTTAATCTTGCTTAGGTATTTTGCAAAATCAAAGTTCTTATTCCTGATTTCCTCCTTTATGTATTTTATGAAAGTCAGAAGTTCAAGGCACATCATAGGGAGGAGACTTTTATTTCTCTATTTTTTATAGTTTTAAGGAATCTTGCACCTCACAAAGGTATAGGTCTAATTCCAAGCATTTTTACCAACGTAGCCATTGGACCATTCGGATATCTGCTCCAAAATAAGGTTCAGATCCCAAATACCACTTTGTGCTACTAATTCAGCTACATTATGCTTCTGCCTTCCAACTCCTGCCCACAAATGCAGATTAAATAACATAAAGACTGACTTAACTTTAGTTTTCTGTATTATTTGGCAAAGATATTCAATAAGGTTTCTAAAAACAGAATTCTTATTACCTGGCAGGGCCTGTGGGGAGATTTCTTGAACTTCTGGTGTTTTGGATTCAGCCGGCCATGGTTGAGTTTCATTCTTAGCTAAAGAGACAAAGAGGTTAGAGAGTAATAGCAAAGCTGCATCTGTTCTGTTCCACTACAGATTTATTTCTGTCTCGCTTCAGTTTGCCAAAGTAAAACAACAGGGATAAATGTGGAAAGCTTCTCATTTTAGAATCAATGAACTTCTCTCTCCACACCCAGTACAAGCATCTGTCTAACTATCTTAAAAAAGCATGCATTTTTGTTATTGTTTTGTTAAGATTAAGATTCTTTCAAAATCACATTTACAGCAAGGAATTTAATACCATGAGAATCATTAGTTTCACAGTGCAAAATGGATTTCAGAGTTCTTTATCTGTCTAGTATTTCAGCATTAACAATAATAATGCTTTTCAGAATTCAAAGATTCAATACAGAATGACATATTTAAACAAATTTCCAAATACACCAATGATGCCCTTATTCTCCTTCGCATTATATCTATTTTATATATCTATTATATCATCAATTACGATAACAGGACAACAGACTGCTAGTCCAAAGCCTGCTGTATTTATATAAAAGTGGCAGTGGCCATTATGGGATTTAACTTGTTCAAAGCAATTTAACAAGTTTGGAATACAGAGGAATAGTAATGCTTTGGTAGTGGATCTAGGGAAAATTAATTAACTTTGACTTTAATAATAGCTGATTTTTGTTCACTGAGGAATAAGGCAATTGATAGTGAGTCATGAACTCTCTTCTGTTTTTTTAGGATAATTATTTTTAAAAAATTACCAAATTTTAAACTAAGTAAACAGAAAGTAACCACTAAAGAATTACCTACAGAATTCAACAAATATGGAATCCTGTGGGGCATTATTTTGACTTTTCTCAAGTTGCAATACATCATAAGGTCAGAACTTCACACAGCATAAGTTTTACTATTTTATTATAGTCATACATTGTTCTCAGATATCAGTGAAGGATTTGCGTCTCTTTTATTTATATTTTATATATATATATTTGGACCATATGGAAGAAAATTCACTTCTTTTTGCCAATTATTTTATATATTTCAAATATTTGTCAGAATAATATTGCTTTTCAAGTAAAATGATTCTTGCCTGTTTTATACTCCTCCAAAATTCATCTTTCCCCTGAGAATACAGCCAGGTACTTGATGTTCTTTGGTGTGGAACACATAGTAAACAGTGCAAAACAAGACAGAGCATCACTTGTCTACCCTGGTTATTTTCAGAAAGCTGTTTGTACTTCTCTACCACACAGAGCGCCTCCAAACTGCCATCACATCACCTGCTCCGACAAATCAGGACATCTACATTTAGGAATGCAAGTTCTGCACTCAGTCATCTCAGGGGAGTTGAGACTACCTTTGCATTTTCCCTGTGTTATACTCCTTCATGTTCTATTATTTTTACTGCATGCACTGCTGAACGCTATGGCCTGTTTTAAAATACAACATTGTTTTCTTGCAGAGAGGTATAATTTTACTGATGGAAAATGAAAAGGAACAAACAAGTTCTAGACACGGTAGTCAAAAACTAAAATAAAGATTTCATAATATAGCATTCTGAAAGTGGTACGACAGATTTGTCAAAATATGGTTTACTGACGTTTAACAGCATATCATTTTTGTTACTTTTTGTTTTTTGGTTACCTGCACATCCTATACGTATTAAAACTCGCTGACAATAACCACCTCTGTGTTTGCTACCTTTTGTTGTTCAAAGAAGTGTGAGTTACCAAGTTAGCAGTGCAACGAATACCGTTATCACAATTCACTAATGCTCAATAATTCAATAATGCAAATATTGTGATTAAGTTTTCCTATTTAGCTTTATTTTTCAGTAGCCACAGTTGATTCATACAGCCTTTGCTTGTCAAATGCTAGCAAACCACTTCAGATAATGATTTTTAAGGAATTCAGCCTCGTTTACGTATCCAAGTACCATGTACCTCTACTCTGACACATACATGCTGTCTTAACAGGATCAAATACTGCAAAGGAAACCAGTCTCAGAATGTGTCACGACCACCAAGGAAGCAAACAAAGTAGAAATAAGAAAGGAAAAAATAAAATCAACCCACTTTTTAAGGTATTTTAAAGTATGTGATTTTTTACAAGATCTTCTAATGTTAAAGTAATTATTAATTAATTAAGTGCAAGAAGAAAGATAAAAGAGGAAGAAAAGCAACTATTCTCCCTACATACACATTTTCACCATTACACTTCTGATACTGCTCATGAACAATATGAGCTTAAATTATATCTGCTTACCAATAGTTTTCTTAGATGCTTGAGATAGGTCGTCTATTGTCAGAGGAGGAGGAAGTTTCTGTTGAGTTTCATTGAGACCTGGAACGATTAGGTGCACTACACAGAGAGGTGAGTGAGCCATGCATTCAGGAAGGGGCAAACAGTGCACAACCTGCACTCCTAGATATATGGGCAACTACTGGTGAACCATTAGGAATTTATATTGAGTATCGAGGAAACTAGTTAGTTTTATTTAGTAATTATTAATCCCATTTGATGCTATTTCCCCTTTATAAAGGTGCCCTGCCACCATTTCATTATTAAGCAAAAAATAAAACCATTAAATACTAGAGTACATGACTACTAGAATACTATTGTGTCACAGATGCTGGTGTGCTCAGAACACCAACCATATTGTTTATAACTATTTGTTTAAGTTTGGTCGATATATTTAAACTCACATCAAGTAGCTTATGCCAAATTCCATCTATGCAAAGTATTTCCATATGAAATGGAACACTTCCCTGAATCTAGGAGTAAATTTCTCACGAGATGTATGGTGCAATGAGCCTTTCTTACTACTCTCTAGGCAGAGTAGTAGATCACCAAACTAGAGACATATATTGGCCCATTTTTCCTTTCTAAACCAGTGCTGCATATTCCTGCAGGTCACATAAGAACAGAAAGCATGGAACTGAATGGCTTCAGGGAAACAGTAATGCCCTGAGATATGTAACTTACATTTCTACAGCCTAATTATCAGTACAGGTTAGTCTGTGTAGATGATATCTTATTAATTTAGAATTTAAATGCAGAATCTCTGATCTCAACAAGATCTTTGCCACAGAACTTTACTTGAGGTATGAAAGAATTTCTTATCTCAAACAGCAACAGTGTATTCCTCAAAATTTTATGACAATAAAGCTATCCCGTTTCCCTTAGACTGCATCATCCCTGAATCATCTGTAGCACCATAAATTGTAAGAAATATAGTCTGAACTAAAATGAAAAATATCACTTGCTATGTAAGGAAATAAATGTCAAGAACAAGAAAATCAAAGATATTTACACAGAGGATAAAAAAAAAATAATAAAAATATCTTCTAGTCACCTAATATTGCTCCTGGCAGAGAAGAAATATCTGAAGTCTTTGGCAGTGTCCGATTTTGAATAACTGTAGAAACAATACACAGCATATTAGAAAATCATTTAAAAACGTGATTGTGGGAAGAAAAACCATACTGAGACAAGCCTCAGCATTCTGAAAGCCTTCCCTCAATTTAATACTTAGAGATGAGGACACCATCAGTGCATTTTCTATATCTAATTTACCTTAAAACTGCAAACTGTGGGTTTCTTTTCTACATCATTTCTTAACTGTGCATCTCTTTTTTCCCTTAGCTTATCAGGTTGATGCCCTCAGTGAAATATGACATTCTCTGCATATATTAACACCTAGTGATCTCAAATCCAACATATTTGCCTGTCATTCGTGTGCCTTCAAAATCGATACTTCTCTTCATATCTGAATATTGTTATTCACAGGTGGGAGAACAGCAGATCTGGACAACCCAGCTGAACAAAAACATACAAGCAGAATTCAAACTAACTAGAATCTAGTTCAGTAGTTCAGCAAGTCATTTTTAAACTGAAGTTTAATATCTCATTTTATTAACGCAGGTGGATAATAGCTTACTAGTATTTGTAATTGAAGAAAATTATGTTTTATAAGCTCCTGCTTATTTTAAAAGGTCTCATAATATTCTCATTAATCAGAATATTGTATTTTCCATTAAATTTAAGTACTTGCTTTACTCTTGCAGAGCATATGAATCAATTGAAAAAAAAATACACAGAATTACCTTGTTTGATTATCGTGACAGGGACTAACTTCTTATTATCTCTTAGAGTAAGCTGAAGAAAGACAGAGAGGAAGACAAAAAAAAAAAAAAAAAAAAAAGGAAAAAAAAAGCGTTGGGATAACTGCCATAATAGTAATTGAACTTTCCTAGTAACAAAAACAGAGGGCTCCAATCCAACTCCTCGCCTACCCCAAGTTAACACTGGATATGGCTCTGGCCTCAGTCACTGTGCTATTGCTTCAACTCCCATGGGCCAGTATAGTAATAAACCATTTTATCATCTCCTTCATTTGGCTCAGGCAAGTTATTTTGCTTTGTAAAAACACAAGATTTGATGACTTAGGAATCCCCAATTCTTTTTTCTTTTAAGAACCTCTTAAGCACTCACTGGGGAGTAGGCCAAAAAAACAAGAGACATTGACATTTAACTAGCATAAAACATTTGAAACGCATGCAGTTACAACTTTGGTTACAAGATAAAATTTTACTCTCAGAAACAGTATTTTTTAAGACAAACTATTCCAGAACCAGGTGTACATTTGTAAACCATCTTCACTCTTGGGTGCATGGTTTGCTTAAAGTAAATTAATTCAGAGTCATCTTACTCGGTGAAACTGCTTCCATACTGGCCAGCCACTCGCTTTCTTCTCACATTTTCACTGTAAAACATTTGCAGCGTTCTGCTGTTCATTTGTCTGTGACCCGGATTAGTTTGTGTCCAAATGTTAGTCTTTACCTGTGTTATGACTGCCTCAATGATGAAGGGCGCGTGAGCAGACCTCCACTTATCAGAATGAAGAAAATGGCAAATCTCTAAAATTGTATTTGAGTATTGACTACCATATGCAGGTATTAGAACCAACTTTCAAAAGAACAGTAACACAATGACTGGAAGGTGAGCAGGAAAAAGTTAACGCCACTAGCAAAGGAGAACTACGTATATCACAAAGTAGAATTTTTTAGTCAAATCTAAGTTACAAGAGTGACAAGAACTCAACAATTTCCTTTCTGCACTAAATGAAGTCCGAGGCAGAACTAGCTAATGTTTCTTTCACACATTTTCATATCTGTTCTACTTCATATACAAGAAGATTTGCATGAAAATTCAGCATCAAACTTTTGGGATGGCATTTGAGACCTAACAGTGGAACACACTTGTTTTAATATTTTTGATCATCCTGTATGATTTTAAGCTCAGACTGCTTCCAAGGAAAAATGAACTATATTTAAGTGGTTGACAGAAGACCTAAATTGTAATTAAATAAACATAAAAGTGCAAAGTAATACTATCAAGATTTTTGAATAGATATGTCTTCTTATATAAATATTATCAAGAAAATAGATGAATATTTATATTGTACAGTACAGTACAGTAAGTATCCTGCATATTTATGAGCTTTCATATATGTATCAGACATAAGATCATGTAGTCTTATTTCCTCTCTAAGTAAAACTATATTCAGAAGTAGCTTGAGGCAGAAGATGTGGCCTAAGTATTGTTTTGTATAGCATATATAGTATTTATAACTTGTGATAACCGTTTTGAGATCAAAGTCAAAAATGGGAAAACTAACCATACTTTCAGGAAAATTAGAATATCCTCTAAAAAATACAGACACATACAAAGGATCTCAGTCCAAGAAGGCTGATTACTAAGATCTACTTTGGAAAGGAAGCAGAACAGCAAAACGGGAAAGCAAGGAGATTTATAATTATAATTCATAGAAGAATTTCCCAAGCAAAGTTAGGTGAAGAAAGAGGTTGCTGCACAGCAACAAACCTGAAAAAGGAAGATGACTAAATAATGTAATAGCCTTTCACTAGCAACTTGCAGGATGATTAACTGAAAATGAAGAACAGAATATGAATATAAGAAAGTTACATTAACACAGTACAGAATTTCATAGTACTGGTGTATTTGTATATTGTTATGGGATAAAGCATATTGTTTTGGCCAAAATTCTATTTATATGCTCAGATTGTCCTCTATTTTCTCTTAATTCCACACACTGTTTCTCATATTTTAAGGATTCCTAGCAAAAATGGGAAGCAGATGGACATATATGGGTTCTAGCTGTAACCACATGTTTTAGAGCAACAGGCAGAATAGACTGCCTTCAGCTCCTATCAGGGACCATGAGGGTGAACTTCTAGGTACATGGATGTCTTCTGCCAAATAAGTCAGTGTCTCAGAGTAACCAGATATCCTTCAAATTCCTGGAATACCAAATTATCAGCTGTGACTTGTCCTTTTTTCTATTTCTGAACAACTTTACAGCTGCAGGACTTCTCTTCAGACCATCCACTGTCACAAATGCTTGTGCTATGAAGGTGTAACCTGCCTCTCCCTATCATATTCATAGATCAGTTCATAATCAAAAGGTTACAATTTCATGCGAAATAAAATGAGTGGTGGGGCCCCAGGGCTACTCATCAGATTTGCAGGATATCTGGATGCACTGACAGGATCCTAAAATACCAAGGATATCCTTGGATATCAAGGATCCTAAAATACCAGGGAAGGCAGCTGTTTATTTTACAAAAGCTGTTACTGTCTGTCACTGAGTAACAACTTTGCATTGGTATCAACACGACTTGGAATTAAGAGTAGGTTTCAATCACTATCATTTAGGAAAAATATAAAGTTATTTTGGTTTCACACTGCTCATTTTTCTTTATTAGTAGTTGATCACTCTATTTTGCATTTCTACTGAAAAAAAACCTGTTTCGATGTTCAACTTTTGAAGTACTTTTAGCACTGCTATTTAGATGACTAATGGACAGGATGAAATCCAGGTATCAGAAGATGTCGCTCATTTTATTGGACTTCTCAGTCTCTATAAAGCCCCTAGCGCAGGTATTTTTATGTCCACTAAAACTTACCACTTGATCAAGCCACTTCAAACACATGAGCATATCACTAGTAGGAATGGATGTTTAGGCATCTCACTGAAAGAAGGATGGCAATAATGTACTGCCTTAACATCAGTGAAAAAGTAGAGATGAGCACATGTTAGGTGTCTTTACCTCTGACCATGCACCAATGGCAAACTGTGTAAAGGATTGCACTTCTCAAACATTTTATCAGAAGGTACAAAGGTGTTTTGTCAAAAAGTCAAAAAAACTTGGACCAAACAAGCTTTTAAAATGCAGCCATTTTTTCATCTGGAGTTTAACACATGATAGAAGGTAAGAGTCCCACTCTCTGGCTAGGAGGAAAAAAAATCAAAACCTCAAAAGAGGTCTCCACCCTTCCGACTGGCATTATGAAACTAAGGAACTTAAGAGACAAAAGAGGAAATTAACATCTAGTGCGCATTCTCCACTCTGTCACCACCCATTGTCACAAGGGAAAAAGCATGATCATTCCCAGAGCTCCTCTTGCTTTTTCCTTTTTTTTCCACCTCCCTTTTCTTTATTTCTTTTTTTTTTTTTTTTTTTTAAACAGGATGCAATTGCCAACAGAAATACAAGTTGATATGGAACTGGTGTTGAAAAGGCAGAATGATTAGATGGACTGGTAATGTTCCTTTAATACAGCCTTTAAAAATGTCTCCTTATGGAGCTAGAACAAAGCCGATGTAAGTCAGTTTTTGGAGCAAAACGTGGCACAAACAATGTTTGGCCCAAATAATGCTCCTTCTGGCTTTGCACTGATGATGCAATTGCATCGCTGAAGTATACTCCACCTAGTAATCTGGAAACTGAAGTAATACCGAAAAATTAAGGGCTGATTTGTTGTCTACATCCCTGCCTTTTTTTTTATGTCTTTTTGTGCTGCTGAAGTGAGAATAGCAAGAGAATTTTTAGAATGAACTTATTCTATAGAATATTTTCAGGCCACTTCTGTGGCAAGCAATAGAGCAGTACTGCTCTGGAGGTGAACCTTGGGAAGCTGGCTAAAAGACTAGATGTTGGCCTCAGTCCTCATGACATGCTTAAGCTGTGCAAATATTTGGAGAACTATTTTAGCTCACTTTCTCAGGACTTCTTTCACATAAATGGCAACCTTGGTGTTAGAAAGCTGGCACAACAGAGTTAAGGTTTTGGCATACAGGGCTTGCTAGCAAAAGAGGAGAGAAAAAAAACGAGTTTTTATCCTGGAGGCCAGAATAAAATATCTGGTCTTGGACTGTCACTTGCAGCTTCAAAGACAGTTTGAGATTACGGGACCAATGGGAAGAACAGTAGATGTGTTTTCATCAACACAACAAGATTAATATTTTCCTGAATATTCCATCAGCTGGCCATATATTACTCATATGTAAAACATTTTCTCCTGAATGGGAATCATTACTGTGTTTCCAGTAACTGTGGCACATTTTTTACTACTCTAATTCTGAGTGTAATGCTATAATTAAAGTATTACTGTCATAAATTAATAGTTAATTCTTCCTCGAAAAGAAAATGCATAGATTGTGATTTGATTCCTGAAGGATTTCCAGGTCTCTATTAGGGACAAAATTATGTATGCAGAATGAAAAAAAATGGCCATTGAATGGCCATTTACTACTATGCAAAAAGAAATGATAGTACAAAACTGAACAGACCCATGGCGTATTCCTTTATAAAAATTGCTTGTGAACTAAGACTCTTAAATGGCTGAAGGAACAGAGATTTCAACAACTTTTCTTAGAAAGTTCTTCATTAGTCTATCTCGTGGATAGTTCCTTAAGAAACAAACAAGCCCCCCACCAGGAGATAACTTGTAACTTTTGAAACTTGCATTTTGAAGAAGAAGTAAGAAAAAGAAATAGAGAGTAAAGTTTAATCTTCTATAAGAGACAGAAATGCTCAGGAGTCAGGAATAAAATGTATTAAAACTAGTCTACTAAGAACATTAATCTACTCTTCATTTCTGTTTCAGCTCTTGATAGTCAAATATTTCTCAATGTGAATCTACGAATCTGCCTGCTGAGTCTGAAAGGTAAACTAAGATGCCCTTTCCAGCTACTTTTGTAGCTGTAGTTCTGTAAGCACTTCCATCATATTTGAAAACTACTATTGAATTCCTTAGGAAGACTAATGATTTCAGATGACCTGAATATATAAAAGATGTCTCCATGAAAAAAATGCACTATGTAATCACAAAATGGATTATCAACTGCAGAAATACATGAATACATGAGAAATATCACTGGTTAGCAAATCTGACTACCGTAAGCTGAAAAGAATAAGTTAATTTTACATTTAGAGTTTACATATTGAAACTACTATTGAAACTTCATCTTTTTTAATCCAGAATCAGTAGATTTGGTCATCTCCACTACTCCACTACTGCTCAGTCGTTTCATCAATACACACATAACGTGCCTCTCTATACAACTATTCAGTCTTAGATTTAAAAAATTTATTGTATCAGGGATCTGTGGCCATGATCTCTTTTTCACTTACTCTAACAGAGAAAATTTTACCGTACAAAAGCAAATCTGTTAACAAGCATAATAATCAAAATAATAGACTATTTTTGCATACCTGTGTTTGGGTACTAGGTACTAGCTTGTACATATTCTGGAGTTGTCCATTTACTTTTTTATCTGATTTGAGAGAAAGAGAAATCAATACACAATTACTTTTTGTTTTTGTTTTTTCAAAGAAAAGTAAAACAAGTTTATTCAGTTACTGTAAACAGCTTCTTCAATAGCTAAGAAAATAAGCAGAATTCTTATAAGGTATAAGAATACACTATGGAGCAGTTTTCTTTGGTCTCCTTTCTTCATATTTTATTATCATTATTTCTTAATTCTGCAAATTCTCTTCTAATATTGACAGGAAGGATATCAAGTGTATTCTTTTTGTTCTACCTCAGGGGGTAATTGAGTTGAAGGGTTCTTTGGGATTTCCTAAAGAGAAGTCTTAATCAGGAGTGCCCAAGATAATTATTTAATCAAATTAATATAACTGAGAAAATTGATTTACAATGAAGAAACTTGAATGAAGAGGATTTACTGCATCCCAGTCTGTCAGGCTGGTACCACCAACAGGTACTGTTTAAAAACAGCATATTTTAAGTCAGACCAAAGTAACTGATAGATTTGATTGTTCCATTTTTTTTCTCCATAGCCTTTACCTGCTGTATCAGGAAGCAGGTACAAGCTACTGAGTCTTCAAGACTCACAAGTTTCCTGTGACAGAGTTGTAAATAGAAAGCAGTCACTTTCTCTAGCCCTCAGGTCTATGATGTTATATTCTAACGTGATGCATCAAACTTTGTTTACATCTTCCATCTAGACACTAATCCACTCCTTTCAAATCAACAGGCCCATAACAAAAATCAAGGTCCATAATGATTGATATATATCTTCACTGTTTATAAAATGGTCAAAGGAAAAAAAATCAACTATAACTAACTTTCAATTGAGAGATATTTAGGTTTACAGATTCTCATGAAAAAATTTTCAAAAAGTGCTTGATAATTTCTCCAGAGTAGGACCTATTACTGGTCCTTTAAATAATCTTTTATAAAGCTGACTTTCCTCTGTCAGTGCTTTCTTTCACTGAGCGTTATTTCACCAGATCTTTTCTAACCTGCCAAGATACTCATAATATTCATGGTACAATATCATTGTTAAAACTCCTTTTTTATTTTTCCAAATATGTAATTGTGCATGAATTAAGTGTTCATTCTGTTCAGAATCATCCCATTATTTTCTTAATGGGCTACATAGCGATTTAATTTCAGATCTTCAAGAAATTCATTTCTGAACAATGACAAAAAAAAAAGACATATTTTAAGGAAACTTTTTTATCATCTGTCACACTTTTTAGCATTATCTCTGATGACTGAGATCATCATCTCACTAAGATGTGGACTGAAAAAATGATGATTAGCCCTTTCTTTGAAGGATTATGTTATCCAGAAAGTTCTTCAGACCAGAACCAGAAAATGCTTACTATTTTGAAATTATAAAATGTGGACATAAAGAGAAACAACAGCTCCCAGTACTTAGTTGTCACGATAGAACCTGTTTACTATAAAAACTTACATTCGGAAAAAAGAAATCTCATTTGAAAACAATAAAAATTCTAACAAGGAAGTATCTTTCAAGCCAACTGAGTCTATCTCCACAACTCACAAGAATGATTCTTCTGGCATATAAAAAGGTATGCTATCCATATAAACAGTTTTTACAAATATGTAATTTACAGATTTGATGATGTCAGTGGACACACATTTATCCTACTATCTTGAACAGAATGTTTAATTATAAATAAGGTTAAATTATAAATACTACGCACTCTTTATCACCTCTAAGTGTTCAAATGTATTCTAGCACTTTTTCTACAGCCTCCTAGAAAGGGTTTAAAATCTGGGAAAACTTGCCATTTGTTGTATATGTTATTCCAAAGCACAGCTTCCTTTAATGGCATAGGTAGAGGGAAACAGCATCACCACCGTTTTCCTTTTTAAGTTCACAGTGTAACGATGGCATCATTCTGGACTGCTTCAATGACTCGTAGGCAGAGCCAAAGAGCGTAGGCAGATATTTTAAAATTATAGCATTTTGATTTATGTTGAAGGCCAGCAAGATTTAGGCTGCGTAAGGGCTTTTGTAGGCCTCATGCTACAAAAGCCAACCTACAGCTCTCTTCCCTCAACCTGAGTGTACTGAGCTGTAGCTTGAAACTGAGGCCAATCCAAATTTCAGAAATCTCCCTTGAATAAGGCTGTCTTATGAGACTTGCCCTTTCTTTTTTTCTGGTCAAGCTTAAAATACTGAGGATGAGAGTATATGTTATCTTCTGACAAACATCTTGCTCAGAAATTTCTTTATGTAAATGTTAAAGACCAGACAATCACTGTTAAACCTCTCCCCTAAGAGGGAATTCCTCCATGACAGTAGTAAACTTTTGAGCACTATGTGACTTTTTCAGTGAGTACTTTGATGCCACTTTGCATGCACACTGTCCTGGGCTTTAAAGAAAAAAATATCTTGAAATATGAGTGAGAACAGCTGGAGATGCTACAATGATGTCTCCATGATAATCCAAGCAATAGCATACGTGAGAGAGCATAGATACAAACAACCTTTGTCAAATTCCTTGATAAAAAAAAATTCAAACTGAGTTTTTTTACCAGAATAATGAAGGGCTCTTTTTAGTTATTTGTATACTTTAAGATGAAGAAATTCAAAATTCAGTTTTCACTTCTATTACTTCTAAGTATGGGGTCCGCTGCGCTGAATGCTGGATAGGTCAGGCTTTTAACCAGCTAGCACTTAACCAGCAGATATAAAATAGGGTTCAAGCAAGGATGGCTCTTTCTACCAGTTCAAATTAACTGAGATCTTACTACACAAGTCTGAAGAAGGAAGCTTGGTATCCAGTCACAGGCGTAACAGCACGCAAACAACACGTTACCTGCATCTAAACTGATCACCATTACAGTTCTTTCAATATATAGCAGATCCTCTGCTATTTGCAATGAAAAGAGAGCATTTGTCAAAAGAGTAGGTGACAGTTTTTCAAACACATATTATTTCTAGTTTCATCAATACCTAAAACAATTGGTTAGGGAATAGGGATGGAATTCAAACAAGGAAAAATTGATCAGTAGTTTAAGTAATATTTTGATATCAATAGAAAAGACGTCAAACTGGGTATCTATTAGTCATTACTAAATACTTACTAGATAGAACTGTCTTGTGATTTAAAGTCTTGCTCCAAACGCTATCCTCTACGTTGTCTTTAACTCCGAATTCATAAAGTGTGTTTGGTTTCAGATTGTCCACCACTGTCTCTGTAACAGGACAAAGCTGGAAAACCCATTTCTTCTCTTTATCCTTTTCTCTGTAGCGAACTGTATAGAACCTGTTTAACAAAAACAAGCACATGAAGATAGATGTTTGTTTGTATACGTTCCTGTGCATGTGTGTGTAACTCACTGTCCTACAAATCACAATAGCAGGTGTATTATATCAGAAATGACATTCTCATTATGCATACGGCTTGCAAACAAGCATGTGTGGTTCTGACCACAAGCTGCAAGCTCATCCTACAAGTAGTTTCTGTGATAATCTGACATATGCCAGAGCTACGCAATGCAATCATCAGCCTATTAGTCAGGAAGCCTCAATCAGTTTATTGAAGTCTTTTATATTTGGCCAGGGTAAGGTGTTTCCCCTAAAATTAGTCCAAAAATATGCTCAAGGGAAAAACACTAATAGCTGACCTTTATGCAATACATTGCTCATTTTGTGATCCCAGAATTTGTTGTTCACATTTAAAACAAAAGACTAAACCACAATATTAGTTTTGGCAGTTGAAAATCCATGATGTGATGAATACGAACACATTACGAAATTAAAAAAAAAAAAATCTATAGGAATTGCTTAATTCCACGAAGTAGCACCACCCTGGAAAGCACAGCTGCAATGCTAGTGGCTAGAAAGGAACACAATGTAAGTGATGAAAGTTATGGCAAAAGGGCTCCACCACCTTCTACAGTGTCTCATCTTCAATGTACATACTGTATGACTGCCAAAACAATTTTTTTGTACAAAAATAAAAAAAATAAAACAAATAGACAAAGTCTGGCAACTTTTCCCAAGTATTACTGGAAATTGTTACATATATCAGAAATCAAATCCATCTACTGTTCTTATCCTTGACACATTTACATCAGTTGAAAAATGATGAATTCCAGACAAATTATATTTTCTCCACTTAACTAATAGCTGCTAGAGAACTAACATTATAAACCAAACAAAGCTCTGATGCTTTGTTTTCACAGTCTATGCCTAAGAGTCACTCAGCAGCTAAAAAGAAAAATAAGTATTCTCAATTTGCTTTGGGAGATTTAATCCAGATATTACATAGGAAAATATATGCAGATAAAGCAGAGGAGATCCAGAGAAAACAACTAAAATGAGCTCTTTAATTATGTTGCCAAGGTAAAGCAATTTGTAGAGGAGAGTATTAGTGAAAGGTGAAAGGGAAATTTCTGCTTGCTATTAAAAGACAGTCCAAGGTGAGGCAAGTAGCAGTACTGTAAAATACATTCTTTGACAGTTATGGGATGACAGTAAAGTCAAATTTGTTTTCTTCCCACCAAAAGTACAAGTTCTTCTGTTTTATTAGCGACAGTTAAGAAATTTGGGGTTGGATTATCTATGCAAGAGAGAGATTATTGAAGCTACTAAATGATAATCCTCTAGATTATAAAATTAACGTCTCAGCTCATGACACTCTTTGTTCGCTGTACTATTTTACATTCAAAACTTGCTAACATCTATCTCAAAATGGATTTGTTTTTCAGTAATGATTAAAATTATCAGTGATTATGACAGTACATCCCTGGGGGCTGGAATAATTTCTTAGAAATATAATTTATGGCTCCGAGAGCCCTGAAGAGAGAAAATATATATATATGTATATGTATTCACATATACATTTTCAAATGCATAGAAATATTTATTGTTTTCCCTGAAATTTATTTGCTACTTATCCCTCTTCTAAACTAAATGTTGTTTTTCTCCTCAAAACATTCAGAACAAATATATCAGAGGACACATTAAATAACAAGTTTAAAAGTAAAACAAGGCAAAATTTTACTAACATTCTATTGAAAAGTTATTACAACACCATCACCAGTCCCTAACATATGTCATAGCTGCCTTTTTTTTTGAAGTAATGGCCAATATTTTCCTTTGTTAGATGGGTTCCAATTTCATATGTGCATTTTGAAAATTCAGACTTGAAAAGAGAATAAACAGAATTAGTAATGACTATCCACTCTCATCTTAGAGATTCCTGGAACACCACAAGGGCATTATTAATCCACATCTTTACTTCTGTGGTCTACTCAGACTTCATATGTCAAGCAATATATGATCTATCTACAAGCTAGACTGACAACAAATGACTTTTTACAATAAATTATTGGCAGTGTTAATATGACAAGCACTTTCTCTCCTCTGTTCTCTTAATCTCTTCATGAATAACCACAGAGACATGAACACAAACCGAAAAATAAATAAATTCCATCGGAAGCACAAATGAATCTTGCTGCACTCTGTACAGTCTTTTGGAAGAGATTGAGAATAAGTACAGAGAGATTGAGAAAAAGAAATATGATGCAGAAATAAAACTAGCCATTTTGTTTCCAGTTATCTGAAAAAATGAAATCTTTTTCTGCCTTGTTTAAATGGGATAGTTATGAAGTAATTTTATTTGGTGGGAAGAAAACATACTTATTCATTTTCTTTCTTCAAAATTCGAATCAGGAGCTGCATCAGAATAGAACATAGCTTCCTCCACCCCCAAAATGTTGTTTTTTCTAGTAATCTTTTAAGTGGATGTCCTATTTGCCTCTACTGCATATAGAGTGTTCTGATCACGAACATATCTCAACACCTGCAAATTCCTTCTCAATAACATAATGTAAAATACCAAGAAAACAAATCCAAGTTAAAAATCATCTTTCTATGAATTTCAAAAGGCTATAAAAAAATCTGACAAAGAGACTATCGCGGACGTGCCAAACTGTACCACTAGAAATGGACACATGAAGCACAGGAGAAATGTGCGCCTCTCTTTAGTTTTCCAAGCCTGTAAAAACTTCACAAAGGATGCAGCTATTTCAGCAGAAACTTGCCATGACTGGTACTAAAAAAATCTGACAGTGATGACAGAACTTCTGCAATCCATTTCAATAGAAGGAAATCAAAGTTCAAGTCAGTAGTCTGCGAAGTAACTCCAAATACTATAAATGTCCAACTTGTACACCAACATGCACTTCTGGAGAAATAATATAATTTCTTTACAGACAATGAATTCAGAAATGAGATGTTTTGTTATTAAAGAATAATAATTCCTTGTTAAATCTGACCAGTAAACTTCCAAATACAAAGGATGCCTCTATGCTTTCTATGATAGATTTTTTTTTTGCAACTCACAATAAGGCAGCTGAAAGCTAGCCTTTTTATTACATAAGAGAGCAAAATACGATGACTGTCTCATCAAAGTCATCATTCATGTTTTTGCTTTAGAAGTTAATGGAAATCCCGCACCCTTCTTTGAGGAGTAAAATTGTAGGCTAGACCAGCAAAACATTGAGCTTTCATGCATCTGTATAAATGATACTGTCTTGCCAAAAATGTCACTGTCATTTCTCTAATGGTTAACCAAATTCTTTTCTAGCACAGTCAAATATTTGGGTCCAAACAATTAAATCCTGGAAAACGTGTAAGACAGATGGTTTTATGAGATTTCCAGACTAAGTCAGTTTGTATAAATACTATGGTTTTTTTTGGAAACTGATCCAACCCAAAACTCTAAACAAATTAATCATGACTATTTTAGACTCACATAGCAGTAAACAAACAATTAAGCCTTGGAGATACAGCAACATTTCTGATCTGTGGTTTTATGTTGTCATAGATAAAAGATTATAAAACCTATAACATTTTTGTGAATGTGAATGTAATCAGACTTTTAAGAGACTATTCACATACATATATGCTTTTTTTTTAATAGTTAGATGTTATCAGATGCATAGCATAACATTTAATATTAGAAAGGAAATCTGGAAATGGTTTCAACTATGATTTTTCAGATGTCTAGTATTTCACAAATCGACACATTGTATTAAGTATAGCATTTCCTTTTTGTTGCCAATTTTAATTGAAAGTAATAGAAACCAACAGACGTAAGAAAAAAGAAATAGGCATCCCTGATGGCTACAGGTAAGTTTGCAAAGCATTTGCTAATGCAGTTTTCACTTTTACATCATCTTTAATAGTCACTTTTTAAAATTCTTTTTTTAAGTAAAATTACTTAATTGAACGGAAACATTAGACACTCCAGAGAATGAGAGGCTGACAACCAATCAATCTTTCTGTGTCTAAACAAACTTTCTGCCAACTGTCCCACAGCAGAACTCAAAAGCATCTGAAATTCCAAAAGCTCATTTGCTGCAGTGTGTTTTCCTTAAGGAATTCTGCTAAGTTTAAAATCCATTTTCAATGAAATCTGAAAGACAAACTGTGATCAAGTTGCCAGCTGTATAGTGACACAGATTTGTAGATATGCCCAAAAGAAAATGCATGCAGCTAACTCTTAATTTGGCATTTTAAAAACCCTGCTTCTATGTGCTCTGTGACATAAAAAGTAAGTATTGATTTTAACTTTTGTCTCCTCTTTGTTTTTTTTTATTTTCTTTTTTTTGGGTGGGGAAACAGATAAAGAGTTAGAAAAAACTGCAAAAAATATAAATATGAATTAGGATATTTATAACATAAGTAGCCAAATTTAAGTAATATACATGTAAATTTGTCAATTCTTAAACTTGATATGCTGCATGAAAAAAATCTGCCTTCAGATTTAATTTTCTATTGCACATATATCTGAAGTTTGCTTGTTTTTATATCCAGACCACTCAATACAGTAAAATATAGGGTTCCTATCTACAAAAACTGTCTGTCTTGCAGGAGATGAATGCATTTTCTGATATTTCCCTCTCTTTCGACAAGCAGTGAATGTCCTGTTAAGAATCTGTTCCATTCTGCTTGTTGTTATAACCACTGGTAAGGCCAGGAAAAGGTTACACAATAGTAGAATCTCTGGATAGTAAATATGCCCCCAGTGTGTGTATTATGACAGGTCTTTCCAATAATGGTTGGTTGAACTCTGAGAGGTGGAGGAGAATCAAGTTTCTTTTCTCTGGAACATAAAAAGGAGAACTTTAGCATTCTCAATTAGCTACCTCATATTTCTATATGAAAATAAAAGATGCTGAGAAATTTAATGGTGTTGGTGGAACATTTCTGGTGTTATTAAATTATTACCAATTACATAAAAACAAATTATTTGGTTTTGGTTTTCATTGTTGTTGTTTGGGTCATATGTTTTTTAAATTCGAGTGCTGAAGCTCTGACCAGAGATGAGCCTTCAAGCAGGCTCTAAAATTTATCCAGTTCACCCCATTTGCATAGGCTATCATTGCTTCCAACATTTAGAGAAGATTTTGGGTTGTCTTGCAGAAAATGTGCAACGCTTTATTGTTTCATGCTCTTCATTTCTGGAAAGTTATATGAAAATAACTGAAAGATGGTTTGCTTAAAAATAGTGTGGATAAAACTCCTTCACTGAAATTTCTTAAAAAATATTTTTGTACAAATGAATACTATGTGTTTGCAATAAACAACTATATTTTAACTGTTTCACTGAAGCAACAGAATGAGCTTCGCATCATCATCTAAGTTGGACATTTATTTTCTCCTATTAATAGTTTTGTTATTAAATCAAAAGGAAGTATTCTCAATAATGCAAAGATATATTAATAAAGGAAAAGATGTTGATAAGAACCTGGATGTATATATATGCATCCTGAACAAAGAAAAAGGAAAACAATAATACAAAAAACAAAAATCAGAAATGATTCTATGATTTATATAACATGAAGTTCCATTCAAATGTGCAATGTTTTGTAAAACCTGAGGAGAAACTTTATTCACTTACTTTCTGATTTTTTTTTTAAATAAATAACAGCAACGAAAAACTGCCATAAGGAGAAGGATACAAAGACAGAACCAAAATGTCAGAGCATGAAAAATCTCAGTAACAACTTTAACATTTCCAGAAAATTAGTTTCACTCAGTTGCTAAGAGTTGCCTAGAACATCAGGCTGCACTCCATTGAGAAGCTCTCCAGCATTCTGACTTCTCTAGGAACTGCTGCTTGGTGAGCTTTCCCAACTTTCCCACTTGCCACTTCTGTCATTAAATAATTACAGCAAAACAAAAATTTTATAGTAGAAGATTTTTTTTTTTTTTTTTTTAAAGACAAAATTGTACTATGATACAAGGAAAATGGTACAGTGACAAGGACCGTACACAGGAAACAAAAATCAAATACCATTAAAACAAAGTGAATAAATCCTCCTATAAAATCATGGCCAAAGATTGACTTTACTCCTACTTGGCCAGCTTTAAGTCAAAACATTTCCTATGATACCACAAAGTTTCTTTGGTTAATACAAACACAAATGAAGGTAATTCCAAGGTCTCTAGTTTGAGAAGAGTTGAGGATGTAGAGTAAAATAGCAAGATTTGCACTTCAGCATGCAGACCCTGTCTGAATTCACTTTCAAAACAAGTGTTTGTTAAGCATTAATTTAAGTACTGGAGAAAACTTGTTCCACATTCAGAACTTTCACGCTCTGAATTCAATGTTTTAATTTCCAACATCACATTTATTCAGGCACACCAGATAACCACCTTCATACCTTCAAGCTTGAAATGCTGAATTAAAACATGACCATCATAAAAAAATATTTTCTGCTACATTACCTGTCACTAGCGCAGTTACTTGTTGCTGTCCAGTCATGCTGAGGGTTGACTAGGATGCCCCAAGAGAGGAAGACAGAGGTTGGGGTCAGAGTCCCAACTACCAGCTGCAGAGGCTTTTGAGACTTGCTCCGACCTATGTAAGAAACAGATCATTTCAATTACAAACTAGATTCTCTCTCCTGCATTATGTAGGGATAATGAAAGAAATGAAGTTCTACTTCTTTTCTAAATTTGAAGGAAAAGGTATAACAGTCATCTCTTTTTCACACTTCTTGTTTCTAATGTAAGATTTTAAATGGGAGGGAGTAGAGAGAGGATCTGTGATCTGTTTGTTGGCTTCATGATGAAGAAATTGATACATCAGAACGAGGACTGCTCCTTTCCTGAAAGCGAGTGAAGAAGGGCAGAATGAAGGAGGGAGAAAGAAAAGAAGAACACAGCTAGCAAGCTCCAAAATGGCATATTAGGAAACTGTTTAGAGAAGTAGATATCTAATCAAACCTCAGAAACAACAGAAAGTCTTGGATTGCAACACAAGAAGTGTTACACATAATTCCGGATTTTAGGAAGTTTGTCTTTCCCTGTGGTAAAGAAGTAAGATTGTCTTAGCAGCGCTGTTAATAACACTACAACCGTGTCCAGAGAAAGTTCAAACTGTCTAGAATACTTTTCAACAAGAATTGGATAAAAACTACAAAAATTCTCTAAATTGTAGAAAGATCTGAGTCTGTATTCAACAGACTGCTTTCCTTTCAGACACTTATTAATCTCAAATTGTTCAATTTTTGCATTATATTTAAATTTAATTTTGCTCTGTATGAATTACCACAAGCATCCTTCACATGGAGGATAAAATTTTGAGCAAAGTTTAAATGCTAGTGGTTTGAAATAAAGAAACGATCTAGAGAAGTCATTGCCAATATGAAGTTTGTGGATTACTGCAAGCCCAAGCAGACACTTTGCTATATGAGTGATGATTTTATTTAAGAGAAATTCCTATATTCTTTATATCAGTTCACAAACTTAAACTATGATCTATACCTCTACTGAAAGAAAGAAATGCACAGCAGGCCAAAAATTCCCAAACATTTAATTCACTGTTGTGAAACCAATCTAAGTCTCTTTCCATGCCTCTTGACCCTAATAGCCTTCTACTTAATAAGCCCTGCTGAAAGTCTGAGCCGCATTCCCAAGCAACGCGTGTGCAGCTGGACCCACTGGCTGTGTGGGTGTTTTACCGTATATTTATGCAGAACATGACAAGAACAATAACAAAAAAAATCCCACCCCTCTCCTCACAAAGACATCTGATAATGTAAAACACTGTGGAACATATGATACTTTTATGAGGGCAAAAGTACAAATAATTTTCTTGTTTCCTAGGCTGGTTCCTGTCCTCTTTGTCCATTGTTAAACAAAAAGTTGAAACAAACAGTTCACTCAACAAATTATTTGGCAAACCTGTCTACAGTGAAATCCTTTTCTTAATCACTTTCAGAGGAAACATGGAAAATACATGAGTTTTAAGTAAAAGAAAAGTCAAGTTCTCATCTGACTTGAACTCTTTAAACCCTCCCCTTCATGACCAACATATAATCTTTCCATTAGTTTCCAGTTAGAGACTCTGAAGATTTATACACCATAAAAATAGAAAGTACCCACATTATCATCTCTATGAAAACAAAACACACAATTCCCCTGTATTAATTGGTATTTGAACTGCAGTATATCTTTTAGAAATGTAACCAATCTTCACAAAATTGCAGTGACTCACTCTATCACAATTCTGGTATATTTTCCACTTCAATTCCACTTGCTATTGAAAATGCCTGCCTTACATCTAGTTAGTACTAAGCCAATAGCTGTCCTTATATCTTCACCTGGTGGACTAAAAAGTCAATTGTCAGAATCTTGTTTCTTAAGTCCGTCTGTGTAGACTGTGATCAAGTCAATGATAACAAATTTACAGACTGAGTCACTCCTCCAAGTTTAAAAGATGAATCTTGCAGAGTCGTCCACTAGAAAGTGTGTAAGAATTTTCAAACCTTTAGTCATTCTTCTGTCTCTCCACTGAGCTATTCAATTTATTGATTTCTAGCTTTAATGGTGGATGAAAAGTCAATGGGGTATAGAACTGGACCCCCTCTGACCCC
>JAWLRI010000296.1:138124-154226 GCA_034781795.1 Crypturellus tataupa
CAGCCCTGCCTCAGATTTTATATTAGTCCTTCAAATGTTTCCTAAACATTCACTTCTTTCCCTAACTTAATCTCTTGGTAATCTTGCAAGAAGGAGGGACTTTTTTAATGGAATACAAGTAATCTTGTGCAATTTACTTTTGTCTCTGAAATAGTTATGCCTTTATGTGCTTCATGTTATAAAAGACAAGAAAGAGCATTCGCTGTGCAGGCTCAACCACAATTTTCAATTTGTCAATTAAAATATTGACAAATGTAACAGCAGAGCAGAGTTAATAATTCCAGTCTCACAAAGGTCACATTTATCGGGGTCTAGAATTTTCAGCTGTCCCACTTCAAAGAATTGGACCAGATACAAGGTTAAGATAATTGTAAATGACACTCTAGAGGTCGCAAACAAAAAAGTCAGACCCATCATTAAAGGAAAAGGTCTAATTTTCCACAACTGAAGCAGAATTAATAATCTGCCCATGATTTAATTATTTTTATATATAAAGTTGTATGTGAAGGGTAAATCACTTTTCAAGACCTTTTCTAGAGGTATCTAAACATATTTTTTTTATATTTGCTTATGAGGGAGGAATAATTAATTCCAGATGATTACCAGGAATTAAAGCAAAATCCATAGAAAAATCTGAAAATATAAATACACAAATACAAATAGTTTATTCTTTGCAACAGTTCCATGATTCCAAACAATAATTGCTCTAACAGTGTTAACACCACTATTAGGGTCATATCAATAGTATTTTACACCAAAAAGAATGAATTTCAGTTTTCTATTCTTCTATGCATAGTTATAAGAATTATAACTATGCATAGTTATAAAATGCAAGTTATAAGAATTATCCTTTCCTCAGCAAATTGCATCAGTAACCTTAGTTACATTTGCATGTATACATTCACCAAGAAAAAAAATATCATTTCTATTTAGGCATAAAGAACACCTCAATGCCAAGGGATGACAAAAACTTTAATGACCCTTTGAAAAGAATTCTCATTATTAAAGGTTAAGCCGTCAGATCCTTATTTTGCAAAATAAAATGTGCTGAACTTTCCAAGGTTAATTTTTCATATACACCAGTGACCTCTTGAAACATCAGAAATTAGTAATTTAAAAATTAACTCTCATCCATATGAGCTTTTTACAAAACAATCTTCACCACTACTTGGTCACCACACACGTGACTCATTTTTGACCAGGAAATCCAGGTCTATACTCTAACTACACATTCATGGCATTTGGGCATCTGAGTCAGTCACAAACACTCTTCCAGAGAAACCCCATAAAGGCAAGATTCTGTTTTCAATCACTCAGAGAAAGAGATACAGTCATGGTAAAATACCTGAGCAAGATTTCTTGTTATTTGAGTTGCGTGCTGGTCTTACTGAAATTAAATACCGTGGCTCCGCATCTGTAAACAAAAATAAATAGCAATTAGTATAGACTTGCCATTTTTCTGAGAAAAGAATTATAATTCATATGAAAAGATGCATGATTCCATGAATGCTTGACGAAATCCTATCTTTGTGATCTTCAGGTATGCTTCCTTCACCAATCATCCAGAAATATCCTAGCCATTGGAAGAAAAAACACCTTGAACACAAAATTTGGCACTTCCTCTTGACTGAGACATAGCAAAGAGGTAAAGACAACAGGACATACATGCAACACCTCAACTCAAACATTACTTAGACAGTGACTGAGGAGGAAAGCCTAGCTGAAGAGGAAGAGGTGATAGCAAAGTAAAAAAGCAGAAAAATAAGTTAAGCCTGAAGAAATACTACCAGAAATACCTGCATTCCTGAGCAGAGACTAAGAAGACTTGCCTTCCACTACAAGACAATATTTTCCTAGGCAGTAGCCACTTGTTGACTATTTACCACCTTCGCTATCTCAACTTCTGGAACATGAGCAGCAGAAAAAAAAGAGGGAATTTGCCTACTGAGTGGTATAATTATATTCATACAATACTTCTCAAATTATTCTAGCAGAAAATCAGAAATGGTCCTATGCTCTTTTATAGACCTACAATCTAAGAGAAAGCACTACATGGATGGGGAAGGGTTGTACCCTCTTGTTCCCACCATTATATATCCATATAGCGTATCTACGTCTGGGTTACTCTAGTAGTTGCTGATGCTGTCAATGTGGAGGACTTCCAAGATGAGAGTCTGCTGATGTAGATACCTTCAAACAGTATTTCTACTAGCCATTATCTACAAAAGAATCAACTTTAAAGCAACTCCCAGCTAGTGAATTTTTTTATGATGTCAAAATAGAGTCTGTTTTCTTTGTATGCATAACAATTTCCTCCTTCTTCTGCTGCTACTCACATTACGCTGGTATGTCTTATGAAGAGAATTGATTTTAATGCACATGTTTTTATAAAAGATATCTTAAACACACTAGCCATGATGTTCCAAGGAGTTACAGGAGCACTACCACAGTGTGGACCTGTCTTAATGACTACAGAATACCCTATATACCTTTTTAATGAGTAACATACTAAATTCCACCTTAAAAATTAGCAGTGATTTAATTACAGATATTCAAACCAAAGTAAATCAAGTTAATACAAAATGATTAGCTTTGCTGACACAAGCCGCAATACATATTTTTTCTTTAACCTTTCAGAACCATTTCAGCTCAGCCATTTTTAATTCCTAGTGACAAAGTAAAACTTTCTACTTTCCATATTCTACTTCAGGCTATCCACTTCAGTCTTCCTGTGGCAAGCTGGTCCTCAGAAAAGGGCAGACCTGTCAGTCTATACCATAACATTATAAAATGAATAAACTGAATACATTAACGAGTTGGCAGGCCTTACTCCCATAGACTCATATTAAATCAGCCAAGACTTGAATAATCTTCTAGTGACAGGAAACACCAGAAAGTCAGACACATGTAATACCATCTCCACATTAGTCATTGACTTATTCTATGAGTATGTTACATATCCTTCACATTGAGTTATTATGAAATCTGACTGCTAAGTGCTTGACAGTTTTGGGCACTCTTTATAAAAGCAGAGTTACTACTAACTTTTAATAGCCCTGGGATGATGTTTGTATAAAACCCATAAAGACCTGTGACTTTGACCGCAGTCTCTGGATACTGTTATGATAGACATAATTTTGCACATAACAGGAAACCAGCGGTTAAGTGATTTTCTTATTCAATAAATTCTTCTCAGAGACAAGTTACATACTCTCAAATATCTGTACTTCTTTTGCATTTAATCACTACGCGTTTTCTCATAGCAAAAAAAGAACCTTTCCAAGGTACTTAAAAAAAAAATCTTTACAGAATAGACAATCTCTGTTTTGACTCCAGTTTACACTTCTGTGTGGTTTCCCTTAAAAGGTACAAATGCTTCATGTCAAAAATATTAGCAACAAATAGGTCATGTAGCTAAACAAATGCAAGTCTTTGCAAGGAGGAGAATTTTCAGCATTCAATTTTAAACCTTAAGATTGGCTTTTTAAAGTAAATTGGCTTCTTTAAGTAAATCAAAACTGCAGCCATTCTCAAGTATATGTCAAATGCCATTACCTGGGTGTCAGCTGTGAACTAGGTTATGAATATTTTGGAAATACCAGCCTTCATAAGACATGAAGCTAACCAAATTTCCTGTTACTTTTACAAAAAAGCAAAGACATTTTTGGGACATTTGTTTCAGTTTGGATGAATACAAGCACACATGGTAAGAGGCCACAAGTTCAGATGATGTTTCTGGCAGCGAAAGGCAGAAAAGCTAACTGTGCAGCTTAAAATAATAACTGTTTTGATTAAAAACAATGTTGAGAAGGAAATGGCAAATTACACTTGGGGAAATTCATCCTCAGAAAAGATGGAGATTTTTCACTTCTCTTCATATCAGATATCAGAGTTTTCAGTTCCTAAATATTCTAAGCTAAATGCTCTTCTCACCCAACTTTAATACTTAAAAAGAAATCACAGAAGCTTGTAAAGAGATATTCCTAGGTAGAATTCAGCTCATCAGATAGCTAAAGTAGTTCTGATTAGTGTAATTTTAAAGGAAAAGTCTATATAAAGATTTTCTTCTATTTAAGATAGTTTGTCCAAAATTCCCTATATTGATGAAATATTTGGTTTCCTGCATATTTCAGTACCCCAAATGCCTTGTAGTTCACCAGCTAAACACAACCACAGAAAAATCATTGATTTCTATAAAGAGAAAATGAGGAAAATAAGTACTGAAAAAACAGAAATTTGCAACGCGACTTTGAAAGGTTATACAAGTGTGTAGAAAATCGTAGTAACTTCATTAATTCTATGGAATTATCCCATATTGTGGTTGTACTTCGATTGTTTATTTATTGTGTTTAAATGAGTTTCAATTGTATCCCAAATAAAAATAATTGAAATAAGAATTGGAAGCATCTGCAAAAACAAGCTAAAAAAAAGATTTAGTTTAAAAGAAACAAAAGCCTCAACTTGAAATCAACCTTTCATTTCAAAAAAAAAAACTTTATTCTTATGTAGGAATAGTTCTTTTGGGTAAAGTTAACCTCACAAGTACAAAGTTATTCTTCAGAAATGCAAGAATATATGTTTATAGCAGTAAAAAGTCCAAAGATTGCTGAAGAAAGTTATCCAAATGGTTGGAAGTGTCCAGTTTTGCCCTGCTCTTTTATTTGAAAAAAAAACAATTCTGTCTGAAGTCTGAAATTACGCAGGTAGAACTATATTAGTAGTTTACTGGTTAAACAAAATGTGGCTATAAATAAATTTGTAACCATATTCCAACATATCATAGAAGTACAAAACCTTATATTTATCAGGACTCATTAACTCTATCTATCAGGAATCATTAGCTATGTGTTTCTGTTCTGTAACAAAGTACTCTCCGCAGGAATATTATGTGAGGGATGTTGTTCATTAAAGCTTTTGACGTTTAAAAATACTACACATAGATATGTTCCAGTTCCACTGCTTTCCTGCTAACACAATCTATAAAGGAAGTATTTAGCAAAATAGGACAAGATTAGATGTTGAGAAAGTTTTGTTATAACAGGCAGGTTTAAGGAGTAACACTTGTCTGATTTAGGGACATTGATTTAAGTCAGTACTATGATGATGTTAACTAATGTCAGAATCTGAAATGTTCAGAAGAATACAGTTCATATCTGAGATATAACATTAAAATTCTGTTCTGAACTTAGCTAAAAATATATCTTGAGTTATGATTTGACACCCCAGAGCAGAACCAGCCATGCTACTATAGGTAGAGAAGAGTAGCTGTAATTTCACCTGGATTCATCTGTTCGAGGCAAAATATCAAGCATTACACAGGAACTGAGGAACACAGACCTCAAAATGTTCATGCATTTTGCACAGAATCCCAGACTGGTTGAGACTGGAAGGAACCTCTGAACATCTCTGCACGGGATAATGAAAGATGATGGTTGTATCTAGGAAATAACGAGGGTGGGACTGCTCTACGAAGAAGTGAATTTTATAATCCAGAGCATACCTGTCTGTCTATTCCCTCCAAAGTCCTAATAAATGACTGAAGCTGCAGAACAGTGATGGGACACCAGAGATCACTGTGCATGATCTAGAGAGAAGGATATTGATAACAGAGAACAAGACTTAATCCAGAATACTTATTAAAGTATGTATTCTGTTGGCTAAGTGATGAGACCTACAAGAGTCAGTGCTGAGGATGGACCAAGGAAGCCGAAGGCATGCACAGTAGTAATCAGTCAACAGGAGCGACAGAAACAACTTGTGCCTTTCTTTCTTCAGTGCTCGAGCACCTGGAAGAAGCTTGCAAGAATGAGATCCAGGCTGATTTTTGGCATTTTGGCTAAAAAAATGAGATCGTGATTTGTGCCCACGTCTATGCTCAGCTGTACTGAGGTATGAGCAGTTCCTCTCCACTGAAAGAGCAACTTGCACCACTAAAAGTTCTGAGAAATACAAGGATTTTTCCTCCATTTGCACATCCTCATCATCAAACTTATTAAGGCCTAAATTCCATTTACAGTACCACAGTGCAAGTCACAAAACAAACTCGTATCAATCCCACTTATAAGGGTTGTAATAAATACATAAATACAATAAATGTAATAAAGTTTCCATTTTTAACAGTAGAGTCAGGACTCTCAACCTCTAGGGTATCTCAGCAAACCTTGCAAAAGGTGAAAGCTAAGAGTAAACCCTAACCTATGACCAGTCAGTCAGGAAAGTAGCAGGACTTCTTCACTTATCTAGCTTATGGATATAATTTAGGAATTCTTTTTCTGATATATACCCATGAAGTTAGAGATCAGAAATAAAGTTCAAATAGTGACATGATCTATTTTATTTTAGTAATTAAAACAATACAGAAAACATTCAGATGTACAAGGCAATCTCTAGTCAAAAAAAACAAGCTTAATTCTTAGTGTTACAATTTCTCAAATGTGAATTGTTTTGACTATCCAGCTAACAGTCCACTTGAGAGCCAATATGATGTTGGAACTGCTCTTTCAGGTTGCAGTTCCTAAAGTTGAATGGAGCTGTTTAAACAGCAATGTACAACACTCACACAGGCCTATATATCGTGCTATAGTATTCAATACATGCAGTACATGGATGCATATGCAATCAATACGTACTCTTTCGTTCTTCCTTCCCACCTCGTTAAAAAAGGATAGAAGAATTTATGCACCTTGCGTTCACAGTCTGAATTTGGGTGTTGTTAAAATCTTGCTATGGGATGTTTAATTCCTCAAATTAAACTTTATTGCTGCCTGTTATTGTCACTTAGTCGTCACCATAACTCATATATAGCTATTTACCAATGTAAGAAGCAGCTCAAGAGTTTACCATCAGCATGAGCTCACAACAAGTTTAGAAAATCCCACAGAACACTTTCTTCCTTGTAAATGCTCTCTGCAGGCATTCATCTCATTCATGGATTCATGCAATGGTTGGATCAGTTATTTAATTTAGTTGCAAAAGAAAGGAAAACAAATATTTTAGGAGAAGAATCTATGCACTGACATGCCAAATATTTTAATAAAAGGACTATAGACAGATGTCACGCTTGTTCCAGAGACATACATCTCTTCTGGAAATGCTAGGAGAGATTATTTTCTCATTCGTTTCATTTCAAATATATCCAGATAAAAAAACATTAACCATTGACTACAGGTTTAATTTGAATAGAGTTGAAAGAGATGTAGAAGTCAAGGATGAGCCAGCAGGAAATCTGACAGTAAGTTGAATTTATGAGAATTCAACATTGACAAGGTGGGAAATATAGAAGACATTGGCCTTGTACTTTCATTATTGCGCTTCTGCCTGTTGGGGCTCATATACTCCAGTTCTAAGTGGGGATGATTATCATTATCTCAACCAAAAAGAAGTGATTATGCTGCTCTGCTAGCAAAACCAGGGGCTCAGGCGCTAGCTCAAGTTGTAATTAGCTGAAGTTGTAAAGACAATGCCATGCAAATATAGTTTCATTTTCTCTCTGACATGGTCAGCCTAACACAACTTCTCATGATAAAAAAAAAAATCAAATCAATATAAAGATTAGTAATAAGCTGTTCTCAGCAAGAAGAACTATTATTCTCCATGAAGGATTACGCTTTTCCTAATTGCTCTTTCATCCAAAGCCTTCCCAAGAAAACCTTAAACAAACAGAAGAAAGCCTTGAGCCTAATAAAAACAAAAATTAAGAACACCAAAGATTCATATTTTTCTCATTCTGTTCCCATACTTTGTGACCAAAGTAGCATGCAAAGTAAAAATACCTTACCAAGTTCTGTTGTGTATGTTTTTCCTTCAGAAGGTAGAGGAATGTATTGATTAGAAAAGAAGCTGCTTCCATAACCCAGGACAAAACCTTCAAGTTTGGTGTTTTGACTTGGTCGAAGATACTTCATGCAGACAGTATCATCTGTTGCGTTGATCTGAACTTTCAGGCTCTGTCTTTTCACTGGAGAAAGATTAAAAAGAAGAGATGATCAAATATATTATTATTATATATTCAGTAATGTAATGATCGCAACACAGAGCAGTTTCATTTGTTAGCAGCATGCAACCAAACAACAGTTTAAAGGTAGAGTTTTCTGAAAACTTGTGTATTTCAAAATGTAAACTAGTAGTCATGTAAAATTATGGGTCCTAATGCATCTCTTCCCCTCATTTAGTTTTGAAAGATAACCAAATGCAATAGATACCAAATACCATGATAGAAGCCAAACACCTTTCATGCCTTTTACAATTACAGTGGTAGAAAAATGCATGAAATAGCAGAGAGAGAGAAAAAAAAAGGAGTTCATATACAGGAGCTAAAAAAATAGCAGTCTTAAGATACACAAGTGAAAAAATTTCTAAGAGTAAGTTTGGGTTTTTTTTGTTTGTTTGTTAGTAGCAATGTAATGTTTGAACATTGTTAATCACACTGCAAAGTTAGAAGCAGAAGATGAATAGTGAAATAGACAAATGGAAGTGCAACAGTAACAGTTGTGCAACAGCTATTATTTATTGATGCGATTATTGATCATTCACTACCTTGTGCACAAAATGTAATTTTCTGCTTGGAATTATGCCAGGACACCTAGACTACCACATATTCTTAACTCTAAATTACCAAAAAATACTTTTTAAAATATTTATTTTGGGGCCTTTCAGGGGAATAGTAACATCTTGCATATCTATCTACAAAATTTAACTTACAAACTTAAACAACAGGGACAACACGGAAACAAACTTAAACAAATTCATAACAGTATAGGCAATTTTGCAGGCTACAAGAAGGTGTTTCTTACTCTCTAGGTGGGATCAGGCAGGAATGGCATTTCCTTACTTGATTCTTATAACCTGAATTCACTTATCACTGTAACACTGTATAGGAAAAAAAGTACAATTGATGGGAAATATGTGCCTGCCCAGTCACTGAGACACCAAGAGAAGAAAATTGCCAGAATCGATAATATATCAGCAAAAGACCACTAAGGTTTCCAGCTAGACTCTTTCCCTACCTGAAGATCTATTAAGTAGGAAGACTAAGGCAGAAAGTCACCACCCCTTCCCCATTTTTTCTCTATAAGATTCCCAAACATTGCAGCACTTCTGTAATCTTCAAATCCTGGGACCTTCAGCTTTGCAATACTTCATGGGGGAAGGCAGGAATGGAGTTGCCTTGTTGGTTGGGAGACATCCCAACTTTTATTTGTATTATATGACACTGCTGTGAGCACCCAACTTTGAACATGCACAAGGCTCCAAATAATGAAAAATAGGAAGAAAACGGAACAGATTTTTAAAACTCTCCAGTATGAAAATCTTCCAGTAAAATGTTCTGAATTAGTACCTTTAATTGAGAGGAAATTATATTAGTTAAAATTATGTAATCTGCTAAAGCCTTATCACAAGTGCCTTTATTGAGTGGAACATGAACAAAAGGACACTCTCCATTTAAATATTCATATCTAAGAGGACAGCAAGTCTTGTATCACTTGATTCATGTATGAGCCACACAAAATAATCTTTACCTGTATTAATCTTACAGTATTTGAGACAAATAACAGAGAATACAGGCATGGACACTTGGAGTAATATCATTCCTATATTGGCCAGCACTGAGATATACATTCATTAAACATGATCCAGTGGATGGAGTAGATCCCAGGAACCTGTCTGCTATGATAGCATAATAAAAAATATATTTGATTTGGAGCAAATATCCTTGGCACATTCTGACTTTAAAATACCATTTTTCCTCTTGATGAAAAATAGTTGAATGATTAACTAGACTCCCTCTAATTCCCATGCAAAGAAATATTAAAATGTCTTGCAAACAAAAAAGAACGTTTCCAGGCACAGAGTAAGGCAACTCTGAGTTTTCCTAACTCATATTCACTTTTGTCAGCTTTTGGCACGCTTTGCTGAAACCCTGGCCCTAAACCTTTGTGGAGTAATTCTTTTACCTTAAGGCCATCGCTAAATGGATTCTGGGATCCATAGCTACCTCTGAAATGCAATCTTTCCATCCCAGCTTGCCAACAGAAATTCCAGGCTGTTCTGCAAGTATTCTCTACAACAAAAGTCAAGTGATTGCCAAAACGGCATGACAACGTGCAGCAGACCTGAACTGGAAGCACAGCATAAAGTGCATCACGACCCTTACGTTATAGGGAGAGATCTCCTCACCTGTAAGGCAAAAGCCTTTTCATGGCCAGACCCGTGGAAGCATCTGCATTGTAAGGGAACTCAATTACATTTAACTCTTCAGAAAGAAGAATATAGCCCTGAATAGTCTGGAGGAGCCACCTGGGACCGACATTATTTTTACAAGTTGGAAAAGATAAGCAGTCAGGAATAGGCAAAAGAATCCAGGAGCAAATAAATGCTGGACTGTTAGAAAAATTTAACTGTAAATGATCTAACTGAAGTTCACATCTTCAAAATGTGGAAGCAGCTATTGAAAATTAGATACAAAGTATTCATCCTGATATTTGCTGTAAAAATTTTGGGTCGCCAGGGATTATCATCTTGTTATCACTTTAATCATAGAGTAACAAAAGGAGAGAAATCAGAAGCACAGCAATCACCTCTAGTTCTCATGGGTTAGTTTTAACTAATGACGAACCATTAGTTACAAAAGAAACAAGAGATGCCCACTTTTCAATCTCAGTTTCCACAGCAAAGTTTCAGTCAAGGCCCTTCTGTTTTTATCTATCATTCCAGTAAGAAATAATAATTACAAAGGAGGCCACAAAGGCAAAACTGTAATAGGCAATGATTGGGAATAGATTTATACAATTCCATTGCTATTTAATAACTGGAAAGAAATAAAGTATCTAGGGGTTCGTTTTCCCCCAAAAAGAAACATCAAATTTGATTCAATGGCACAGAACTAAAGCTTTTAAAACTCTGTGTCCCATGCCCCATTACAACATCACTGTATTGTTGGCAATGATAGATGTGGACTTAGTTAAAACTTCCAACAGCTTTGAATTTTCACGTTTTTCTAGGACTAAGAAACAATGTGGCTCATGAAGTGACTGGAATTTGAATTAACTAGCTCATTTCTGCTTCTACCCAAAACCAAGAATGTATCTTACCTCTATCAAATAAAGCATCTTCAGCTGAAGCTTGCTCTATTTCCCTCTCTAATTTAAGAGGACACATCAACTTCCTGCTAATAATTTGCTAATTAGCTATTAGAACATACTTCTGAAACTTAGTAAAATGCTTGATATAGCAACAAACTTCAAGAACCAAGTACAAATGGAATAATCACTTTCATTTTTGAAATAAATGTATCTTATCAAGTCACGCTTTAAACCCCCTATTCCCCTACTTTGCCGAAGATATAGCAAAAGCACTATTCACAGAACCATAGAGTAATTGGGGTTGGGAGCGACCTCTAGAGATCATCTAGTCCAGCCCCCTGCTCCAGCAGGGACACCCAGAGCACATGGCACAGCGCTGCATCCAGGCGGGTTTGGAAGATCTGCAGAGAAGGAGACTCCACAGACTCCCTGGGCATCCTGTGCCAGGGCTCTGTCACCCTCACAGGAAAGAAGTTCTTCCTCATATGGAGACGGATCTTCCTGTTTTTTTTTAATTTGTACCCATCACCCCTTGTCATAACTCTGGCCACTACTGAGAAGAGTTTGTCTCCATCCTCTTAACATCCTCCCGCCAGGTATTTGTGCATGTTGATAAGATCACCTCTCAATCTTCTCTTCTCTAGGCTAAACAAGGCCAGCTTGCTTAGTTTTCCCTCATAAGATAGATGCTTGAGTCCCTTGGTCATCTCCATCGTGTTACACTTGACTCTCTCTAGAAGTTCCATGTCCTCTTGCAGGAAGATGTTATGCTCCTACTTATTTCATCATTCTACAGATGTGGTTTAAAAGCATATGATCACTCGTAATGGTCTGCAATACTGTTTTTTTTTCTTTTTACCCATAGCATGAAAAGCCTTGAACTCTGCCCTACAAAACTAGAGGGTGAATGCAGCTGTGCTGTATTACAGCAAATTTGGCTTCATCAGCTAAATTCCTATTGCCTTACATTGAAACTGTTTATTTTTCACCATTTCAAAGAATTTACAGGGCATGAATGAAAGACCTAGCACTGCCTCATGGAGTGCTTGACAAATAGAGCATGCCCTAAGAAAATACATCAGCACCATCTGTTTGTGAGCACCTTCTCGCTTGTAGCCTTCAAACTGTACATAGCAAAGCTTTCATTTTCCAAGTCTAGCGCCGTAAGTACCAACAGCCAAGATTTCAATGATAATGTAACACTGTAATTTTATTTTTGATGTTTTGTCTTTCTGTATTTACTTTGGCTCCTTAACATGGAGAACTATCGGTTATTTGGCGCAAAACCAACTATAGCTTAAAATGGGAATCATTTAAAAATAGTTCTGTCTCTATGCAGTAGAGTGAAAAAGAAATGTTACAGAGAACCACAGTCACAGAATCGCAGAATAATTTAGGGTGGCAGGAACCTGCACAGGTCATGTAGTCTAACTGCATGCACAAAGCAGGTCTTACAGAATCAGGGTGCTCAGGGCTGTGTCTGGCCGAGTTCTGACCATCCCCAAAGATGGAGATGCCACGGCATCTGTGCCACAGGGCAACTGTTCCTGGATTTGAACATCCTCATGTAGAAAAAAAAATCCTATTATCTATCTGTCATTTCCCATGTTCCAACATGTGCCTGTTGCTTCCTGTTCTGAGCTGTTTGGCTTTGTCTCCTTTGTGCTCTCTAATCAGGCAGCTGTGGACAGTTGCAGATCATTTTTCTCATCACATATTGTACAAAACGCCAATGCTCTCATGTCCACATTGATAAATACACAAAATAAGTACAAAATCCACATTGATAAATATTTGAATGATGAAATTTAATGACACATATACCACACCCTTAATAAGGATAACAGATTGTGTTGTTTAAACTAAAGGCATGGAACTGAAGCCCCTCAATGAAACAGCTTTTTCCAAATATTATTATGCCAACACTCTGTACATAAATCTAATATTACTTCAGAAAAATAAACTGTCAACACATATGTGGTTAACTTTTCAAAATACACTTCCTTCTATATCCACAAAATTAGTCTAGCTTGCTAGCTTTCAACTTATGCTCATGAAAAGAATAAATAGATGCAATCTTATTTTCAGTCATGAACCTACATTTATAACACAGAGAGTCACTAGAGCATTTTTAAGGATGAGTATCGAAAGTTTCAGCATTACATTTCCTGCTCAAATCCTAATCCTCTCCTTATCTCTGCTTCCCTCTCACTAGGCCATTGGGTCATCTGGTTCCAAAGTAATTCTGGTGGGTTTTACACAGCGACAGAGGAACTGAAATTTGATTCTGAAATGTTTCAAAGTTCATTTTATCTATCAAAAGGTAGTTTGATTTCTTTTGTTATTCCGCTCAAGTGTTATCAGGTGTAGATGTCACCAGACACATATTCTTTGTGAATTGTAAGAAGAATCTTGTATCTAATCATCAGAAAAGATTCTCCACCTTGAAAGCAAAAAACAGCAGCTTTTTTCATACACATCATTTTTCAGCTTTTGTTGTATTTTGCATCCAGTAACTTATCCAGAGATTTCATTCCCACAATAATTAAATTTCTGCCCTTTTCTCATTGAGATGTGCTGCTACTTCTTACACTCACAACCAACACATTTATTAAACACACATAGTATTTATTTCATATTTTGACTGTGGCACTTGACACATAGGAAAATAAAACTCACTATTTTAGTTAAGGTCTATTGCTTTATATTAACGTCTAGAAGCTATATCTTAAGTTTTTAACTTAGCAACCCTTTTTTAGTTCCCACTGGCACTAGGAAATTAGATGTGCTAGCATGGTAAGCTGACTTAGGACTATGCATCCTATGAAACATAGTAATTAAAAAAATACATCACCAAAGAGGGATCTAGATAACCTAAACTCCATATAAGCCTTCGTGCCTAGTAAACAGAGAGATATACCTCTGAAGAGGATCTAAGCCACCCCATGTCAACCAATAAGGAAAAGAACTTTGAACAAAGCTACCTAAGAAACAAACCAGAACAGACTGTATCCAGCTAACTTCTATCAGTTTTCTTTACTCTATTCATCTTATTTTATAGTTAAATTGGTGAAACAACTCAGAGCTGCCTTTTTTATTCAGTAGAGGAGCATATATGTTCCTTGATTATTAAAAACTGTCCCACCTGTTATTTTTATACAAAACTATTCAAGGTACTGTGTGGAAGAAAGACATAAATCCAAGGTAAGCTACAATAACTTTGATGATTAATTCCTCACATATGCATACAGAGCACCGCAGACAGGACCTATCTACACAGAAGGCAGCCTGACATTTGATTATGCACATCTGTCTATTTGTCTAATATATATATATAGATCTCCATTTATAGAGAATTCTAGAAACAAAAGTAGAAAAAGAGCAATAAAAAAAGCTTATTCTAATGAAATACTTCAGACTATTCCGTGTTTTCTAGCTTCACTTGGTGATTTCAAAGAAATCATCTTTTCAACCAGTATGATCACAATACAAACTTATGGTCCATTTAGTTGATTTCAAGAATTGTGTTTTATACCTTTGAGCTGTCCAGTGGACAGCCATTCCACTACCAGATATTTTGTGATATGAATTTGCTGGAACACCAACTTCACTGCTCACTCAACTCACAAATAGAGACATCAATTTTTAGGCCATCTTCCTCCCAGCTTTCCTTTTTTTTTTTTTTAGGAATATCAATGTTGTTATTCTTAGTAGATGGCACAAACAAAATAGCATAAATGTTAATTCCCCTCCTTCTTTCATCTCATGAGGCAATTTTGGAAACATTGTAATATATTGTGGAAATTCAGCAGAAGAGAAATATCTGAAATATGAATGACTCCCTCCAATGGAAAAGTGACAACACAATTTGACATTTTTCCTTATAAGATGTTCCTCAAAAACATGATGTAGTAATTTAAAATCACTCCCTAGATCTGTCTGGAATTTAATTACGAATGAGATAAAAGTAACAGACTTGTAAAGTTGTATTGACTGACACATTTATTTCTTCCTTGGAGACTCAGTACACAAAATCTGGACTCGGTACATGTGGCTGGATGTTTGCTGCAATGGAAAGGTATTTAGTGCTTTGTTATGCATTATTAAATAATTAACTAGACAAGCCTAATCAAAAAATTATTTTATCAAGGATGTCTTAGTTTAAAAGTTTCAAACATGTAAATCACATGTTTTTTACATGAATGTAAATCATATTCAAGGCTTAAACAGGAGTACACATCCCGGAACTCGGTGACCACAGTTAGAGCACTAGAGGTGGTGGGCAAGTCATGAAAGTCAATCATCGATTCAACTATAGGAATGACTTCCTCGGACTAACATTCTCCTCCTCTCTTGTCTTCATATTTTGACTTAATAAGATTCATTTTATGAATCAGAGCAGAATTCTAGGGAGCTAAGTAAACTTTGGTCAAATATTGCACACAGCTCTTGCGTATTCAATAGGCTTTGGAAGAGCAGAGCAACTATCACACAAAGTGGATATATACAGTAAGTGCCATCTTCTACCATGGTATTGTTAATCATCACAGTCTTTTCATTTCTTAAAGTATTAGCAAAGTGATACAATAATCAAACACTGAGCTGGTAACATATTCGTTCAACTTGGTGACTCGGAGCTGCTGATGAACTCTTCATTCCATCCTAATTCAAAATATCACAACTTCAGCGCAGCAATCTTGTTATCTACTCTAGACAGGCATATAGAGAAACATGGCTGAATTCACTTAAGTGCTAGAAAAGACATTAATCAAACTGAGGAGTCTGTGATCCGTAAAATACTTTCCACACTTGGTCAGTCTATATCATAGAATCATAGAATCACAGAATGCCTAAGGCTGGAAGGGACCTCTAGAGGTCATCTAGTCCAACCCTCCTGCACACGCAGGGCCACCCAGAGCACATAGCACAGGGCTGCATCCAAGTGGGTCTTGAAGATTTCCAGAGAAGGAGACTCCACAACCTCTCTGGGCAGCCTGTTCCAGTGCTCTGTCACCCTCACT